>JBBPNE010000280.1:0-30678 GCA_038090735.1 Xerocomellus amylosporus | reverse complement strand
ACCAAGGAAAATATTGGAGAAACTGCCGTGGAAACATGCGGACTGATGCCTGTAAGGAAGTGCCTCAAGAAGCATGCTATCAATTGATCAATCGATTATCGTGAACATTAATGATCAGTGGAACAATCGAGTGTGACAGGCAACACAAACTTGCAATTGTCTGTCACAGCGTGGTCATGTCCAACATTCTGCGTCAAGTACGCTCATCATTTCGTCAGCCCCAGCAGAATCGTATCAGCCCGTTTCGCAGGTTTCGGTATGTCCTGTCACCAGCGTCGCCCTGGCAGCTCGTTCTGACATGTTCCTCGCCGGCAACCTCGTCGCGCAGGCACCCTGGCCCAGCACCTTGCCCGCTCGCGATCTCGAAGCCTGCTTGCCCTCTCTCCATGCCGCTGATCCCCTCGTACTCGATGGGGTTTTTATCCCTAGTGTCCATTCGATTGTGTGACTGCTCAACCACCCGTGACGACGCTTTTCAACCGACCTGCAAACGGTAAACCTGTCCCCTTACTCGGAGTACTACTATACAGGGATTCAAGATGGTAATCCAGCCCTCATGGTAAGCAATTGTTCGTCTTGACGCACTCCATTCAACTCATGGCACCAAATATTAACTCGCACCAATGATCTTCCAGCTCACAGATCTCTCATTCTCGCTATCCCCGCCCCTGCCTAGGCTCAGGATAGAGAGGAAGCTGAACAATTTGTTGACTGGACGACGCGCGACGTTCCAACTCAACATGCCGCCGAACTATTGAAATCACGTCAGGTGGCTGGTATACACCAGTGATCGATCGATCGAAGACAACTACTGCGGAGGCAAAGGGGATACCAAGCCCTTTTATTCCATGACAAGGTAAGACGAATTGGTATGGTGCATCAGCGTCTTTTGATGGATTGATTGTATTACTACTGATCACGAGGGCATTGTGGATGAAATTGCTCTGCTTCAATTTACAAAGAATAGTGCAACGGAGGATGTGCAAGACATTGGTTGCCTTTGTGACTAGTGTTCACTCTAGAGGATCATATTCTTCACTCGGCCAGAACCCGTTCAAGAAATGCTTTACTAATGTGTGGCCGGGGAGTGAAGCGACAAGGGAAGGTCAACGGATGGCTAGGAAAGGGATCAGAGTCACAATCGAGATCGAGGTCCGTGAATGCAACTCACCGAGCCATTCCGTTCATATATTTCGCTTCAAATATGATGTCCTTGCCATCTGCATCTTTGGCAAGATTGAAATCGAGCGTCGCTAGCATCGTCACTATACCACTCCAGACAGACGCGCCGGCGGTGTGTCGACCTGACGAACGAGTGTGCGTATGAAGGGCGGATCAATGCGTAGCATATATTTGCTTACCTGGACATAATCTCCTCCCAAAGCCATAAACGAAGTCGGGTGTGTCGCCAGTTAACATCCCTTCCGCATCTAAGAACCTCTCAGGGATGAACTGCTCTGCATCGGGGTACCGAGTTTCATCGCGAGACATTGCCCTGAGGAAATTATAAGCATTTGTGCCCAGACAATCAAGAAGACGTCGACTGCACACCAAACGTTTCCAAAGACGGTCGCCCCTGTCGAACAATGTCATTATGAGTAGGTCTCGTGAATATATCTGAAATACCTTTAGGAATGTAGAAACCGTTGTAGATATCACTAGTTGTGGTGGCGTGAGGAACGCCTTCAGAATCATCAGTAATGCTGTTTGGAAAATCGGCTCATGGTCGCACCGAGAGGAACAGGTGGCTGCCATCTGAACGTTTCGCGCAGGATTGCGTCAACATATGGCAAGGATGATCTGTCGTCAAACTCGGGTAACCTCTCGGTCCCCACGAAAGCATCGATTTCCGCCTGGGCGCGCTTCCAGACGCGAGGGTGCTTAACCATCGCAAGCGTAAACGTCATTAATACTGAACTTGTCTGCGAGCACCGTAAGTATCGCATTAATCTCCCGGAACGCAAAACAGACCGTCTCTACAGAGCCTGCAACCGAACAATTAGTTTGATCATTGACAATTCACACGCCTGTAACCTACCCAGAAAAGCAGTTGAGGAGGTCTGTTTAAGAGCCTTTTCATATTCTGAACGGTACGGATCGTCGAACTTCTCCATGCGAGTGATGTGATCCGATACCATCGAGGGGTTAACATCTTCCTTGGATTGCTAAAACAGCACCAATTCATTGCTAGCCTATTCACATTAAAGGCGGACGGGACTTACCATACGTCTCTGGACGTACTGGTACGGCGCTTCGACCATCTTTTTACCCAACTCACGGGCCACTCTCGCTTCATGTTTGATCCAAGACCCAGGAAGCCAGTCAGGTATGTGTAGCACTTTCAAAATGATGTCAAATAAAATCATGCTTCAAGTGTACTAAAGGTGCTCACAAAACGGGAAAACCTTGAAGAGGACCGCCTTCTCGGGCATTAATGCCGGGACTGAAGCCTCGATGAAGTTGTTCATAATCGATACCATTTGGTCATTCCGGGGGCTTGGATCGTAGTCATATATGGAACACATTGTGACCGTGGCAGCAAACCTATAGGACTCTGAGAATCCTCAAAGATGACTAAAGTTGAACTTGATGCCCTTACGTCAAATAGTGAGATGTGTAGTCGCTGGGATCGTTCATCACATTCAAGATCATCTGGCGTGCTTTGCGGAGTTGCATTGGATGAAAGGTGACAGCAGCATCGGCACAGAATGTCTGGTGGAATATTCGCCGGCACAACCTCCAATGATCGCCATAACGCGCAAAAGCAAAGTTGGAATCGTGTCCATAGCTGGAAAAACATGGGTCACCGTCTGGTCCATCACAGGGCACCTGATTGCGTCGTAATTAAAGAAGGATTTACTCACGCGTTGACTGTCGTTATGAAAGGTCGATCGGAGTATATTTGCGATCGTTTCTCGAGCAGCTCCGTTGCGGCCGAGGGGGAATTCAGGACCACGACATCCATATCCAAAAGTCGAATGTACATTATATCACCTAAAAATTGTCAGAGTCAGGCATGCCAGCTCCGCACTAATGTACTTACCATACTTCGCCCGCCATTCTGTGTAAGTCCTGAAAGGTTCCTCAGTATTAACAGAAAGGGCACTTCCCAAGAATGGTAGAGGGGTAGGACCAGGAGGGAGAGGATATCCCTTCCTCTCGATGCGATCCCGAATGAGCCGCCGAATTATGTCCACGGATACGACCGTGAGTAGAACGAGTGCTGCGAGGTGAGTAGCTGAAGTGGTCCACTCCATGCTTGTTGTGGGGATCGTATTCAGTGGCAATCCCTCCCCACAAGAAAACAATTATATATCTATCAGGACATCCGCTTCGGCAGTTGGGAACTGGCTAATGTCTGACAAAAAGATGGTTCGCGAGGACAAGAACGTTCTCTTGCTCAGCCCCGCAAGTCAGAATTGACGATACCTGAGATCTGAAACTCAGCTCCCTCCGGGAAGCGGTATCATTTAGTGTTGCTGTCCCGATGTCTGACAAAAAGAATGGTTCACGAGAACAAGAACGTTCTCTTGCTCAGCCCCGCCTTATGTAGGGAAAAGTCAGAACCGACGATACCTAAAACTCGGATCCGGGAGGATGAAGACCCGGGTTTATAGTGTTGCTGTCGAATGCCAGCAGAGGGTTTTTCGAGTTCACTTGCCACTGCAGTGGCAGTTCGGCAGAGTTTGGTAAGTAAGTCGAACTATGCACAACGAGGACCAAAGTGAAGCGTACGTTTTGCATCCCTCGAATCGGAATAAGTAGTAACTCGGCGCTCAGCCCTGGGCTTTCAAGTTTCCATTCCTCAGCGGGCCATCCACACTACCGAGCCGGCGGAAGCGACCATGTCAGCGTTTCAACCCCGACGGCCCTGGAGGCGTGGAAGATTCCTGTGCAACTTACTTTGGCCCAGGCCTGAGCTTAGCCTGATCAATGATCAGAAGCTATGATACTGCTAATCTCCAACTCGTCCATCTCCCTGGGCCCGGGTGTGCGGAGCATCCAATCCTTTCGTCGTGTTTATGACACCTTCACGAAAAAACATTATTCCCGCTGTTGTTCCGGCGGGGCGCGACTGCGGCTAGACGAGTCTGAGTCTTTAGTCACCACATCCGTGGAAGCTGAGTCGGACACAACTGGCGAAGTACCAAGAGTAGTGCTCGCACCGGCAGCCTGAGAGGGAACGCCGGAAGTTAACATTGACTTTGAAAGGGCCGGATTCGTGATCAGGCCCCAGGGGATGTGAATAAATTGGGTATCTGTTGGCTTCAGTTCGATCATCGAACTTGGTCCTTGAAGTTGTTGGCTAGGACGATGTCAAACGATCGAAAAGAAATAACAGTCGTCGGTGCAGGTACTATAGCTCGCTCAATGTTTTCATCACTACTCACGCTCGGAACAGGCGTAGTCGGCCTATCCACCGCTATCCGTGTCCAAGAGACTGGCAAGTACAATGTAACTATCGTTGCCGAGACGTTTCCCACCGACCCGCGGACGATCCGGTATGCGAGCCATTGGGCTGTGAGCGTCCTTCAACCGATCTCGAGTGATCGTATCGTGTTACTCAACTCTCCTCACAGGGTGCACACCATGTCAGTCAGGCGTTTGGAGATGCAAGACAGAAAGGTACGTTATCGCCTTGTCTTTGATATTCTTTCTCAAAACCTCTGCATTCAATATCGACTCTGTGTGGCTCTTCCTATCGCAATACTCTCCATGGTCGTGCAGCACTGGACAAGGAGACATTCGAAACAATGTGGAAGGACTCAGAGCCCGATGGAAGAGGAGCGGTCGCAGGACTTTTCTTCAGACATACCCAGACAGAATTCCGAGCGGATGGCATCGATCCCTCCCCGTGGCTGGATTACATGCCCGATGTGAGCTCTGCGTTTTTCTTTGGAGTTGCTTTCGCTATGCACACGTTGCTCAACAAACAACATCGCGCAGTTCCGTGCGGTGTCAGAACATGACCTCATCCCGGGCTCCACAGTCGGGTATGCATTCACCACCTTCACTCTCAATACACCGGCGTACCTGAACTGGCTCCTTGCTCGATTTCTCTCTGGTGGAGGCTGTACGAAGCGGGTTAACTTACAGCATATCTCCCAGGTAATACTCATTTGATGATCTATCAAAATTTCAAGTCAGTACACTCAGACGGTCTAATGATATATCCGTAGGTGTTGCACAACACAACGAGCCCGGCGGCGATCATCGCATGCCCTGGGATTGGCGCCCGCTTTCTTGGAGGTATCGAAGATAAGGATGTTTATCCCGTTCGTGGACAAACTATCCTTCTACGTGCACCATGGATCAAGTATGGAAGGACGCTCTCTGGGGCGGACGGATTGTATATTTACATGATGCCACGGTGTACAGGAGACGTGCGTCTTTATTTCTTCTGTTCCGCGGAGCGGGGAAATGCTCAGCACCTTCCGAACAGGTGATTGTTGGTGGGATTAGAGTGCCCAATGACTGGTAAGTGTTTCCACTCCAAGAGTCCCACATTCATGCCCCCCTCACCGAGCATATTTGACGCTAGGTACCCAGTACCGCGCGCTACGGATCGAACCTACATCCTCACCCATGTACTCGCGCTGTGTCCTGATCTTGCACCTCCTTCTGTTCGTGCAAGCCGTGAACCGACGGTTGAAGACCTCGAAGCGCTCATCGTCGATGAAGGGTGCGGGCTACGCCCGACAAGAATCGGAGGAATCAGGCTCGAGGTCGGTTCTCTCGAACGAGGAGAAGGAGAGAATATTCCAGTCGTCTATAACTATGGGTGAGTTGAGTCGAATCTGCAGTTGAGTGACGCGGTTGCTGACCACAAGCTGACATGTAGTCATTCTGGAATGGGATTCCAGGCTTCATGGGGATCTGCGGGCGTTGCGTTGGCGCTGCTTGAAGGTGCTGTACAAGGGGCAGGCAACGAAGAAGAAAGCAGATAAGTGCGGGTAGATACGGATGATCATGAGAGGGGCTATTGTTGCCAGAAAGGAATGGAGTCTTGCTTTTGGTACTTCGCTGTGGGATCTGGAACCGGTTCAACTCCCAAGTGGACAGAACAACTTGTCCAATTACTATTATCATTACCACGACGATGAGGGTGCTCAACCTGCTACCTCTCGTCTTTCTCTCCACCGTCCTTGCGTCTTTTATCCCTGACGCACAGGTCGTTCTCACTGATGGCTTGTCTCCAATCCGCGACGCGGTCGGTGGACTGCCCAATCCACTCCAGTCCGGGTTGAACAAGGCTGGTGCGAAAATCCACAAGTGGATAGATGGAAAGACCTTTGTGCAGGAGCACGGACTGATGTGTGAGTCTTTGGAGCGGTAAAACGCGGCGGGTGGCTAACTGGACACGCACTATGCAGACGAGCTCGTCCAGCACTCATACTTTTCCGACTATCAGCTAAGGCTTACCGAGCCTACACTCTGCGATCCGTCCGTGAAGCAGTACTCTGGATACCTCGATATCACTGACGACAAGCACCTCTTTTTTTGGTTTGTTTCATTCCAGCCCACGCTCTGCAGTCCATCTGACGCGGTCGCGACTTGACTTCCTAGGTTCTTTGAGGCCCGAAACTCGCCAGAAGATGCGCCTCTCGTCATGTGGCTTAATGGTGGCCCTGGCTGCAGCTCTTCCGCGGGTCTTCTCTTCGAGCTTGGCCCCTGCCGCATCGCCGATAACGGCACAACCACGACTTCGAACCCCTACAGCTGGAACACGAATGCTAACATTATATTTCTCGACCAGCCCGTCGATGTGGGATACTCTTACGTCGAGGACGGGAGTACCGTCAACACCAGCCCAGTCGCGGGCAAGGATGTGTATGCGTTCCTGGAACTCTTCCTTTCCCGTTTTCCCGAGTACGCGTCCCTGCCCTTCCATCTCGCAGCTGAGAGTTACGGTGGCACGTACGCGCCAAACATCGCGAGCGTGATACACAACGAGAACAAAAAAATCCCTTTGGCAACGTCGTCCGAGGCCAACAACGCACTCGTTAGAATCAACCTCGCATCTGTCATGCTTGGTAACGGGATGACGGACAACTATATCCAGATGGCCTCGATACCTGACTACCTCTGCGAGGGACCATACCCTATTTACGATGACCCCGAAGGACCACAGTGCCAGGCGCTCAGGACAAAGGTACCAACCTGCCAGAGACTTGCGAAAGCTTGTTATGATTATAATTTTCGCTTGGTCTGCGTTCCTGCAGCTTTGTACTGCAACGCCCAGCTGTTTGGTCCTATCCAACGTGAGTCTAATTTTAAAACTTGTGTCTGTCACGTTGAACCTTGATTTTCTCCTCATTAGAATCTGGCCTCAACCCTTATGACGCACGCCTTCCTTGTGACCGCGCGACGGATGGCCCTCTCTGTTATCGAGAAATGGGTTGGGTTGAAACCTACATGAATCAACCCGATGTCAAAGCTGCGCTAGGCGTGAACCCTCAGCGGGAGTTTGAAGCTTGCAACATGGCTATCAACCAGGCATTTCTGCTTCAAGGAGATTCGATGCACAACACTCCCGCTTTATTGCCCCCATTGATTAACGACGGAGTGAGGTTGTTGGTCTATGCTGGCAACGCTGGTGAGTGGAATGTCCCTATTTCGTCTATGACGTTCTAGGTAATAGTAAATGGTGGACTGATGTTTGACGTTGGCAGATATGATGTGCAACTACATCGTAAGTCCTCTTCCACGTGGGGGATGGGATAGTCGTTGACCCCCTTGTAGGGTAACGAACGTTGGCTTGAAGTTCTGGAGACTGATTTCCTCGACGAATTTACAACCGCGCCAACAGAGCAATGGGTAACGTCTCAAGGTAAAATAGCAGGTACTGTACGCAGTGCAAGCGGCGGTGGGTCCGGTGCGGGTAACATCACCTTCGTGACGGTCCATGAAGCTGGGTCAGTATTTCGCTCGCATGCTCCGCGACATGGATGTTGATACATGTTGCAGCCACATGGTACCGTTCGATCAGCCAGAAGCTGCTTTGGTAAGTTATCTGCACGGTAATCATCCTCCTGACTATGTTCTTACTGAGTTGTGTGTTCTCGTAGGACATGCTTACGAGATGGATCACGGATGTTCCTCTGGCATAATCCTCTCCGGATCGTTTGTCCTCCGGTTCCATTCGTCATGATCTAACAAGCTTCTCGAAGAGATGTCATGTGTTGTAATTTATGGGGAATCGGTTGGTTGTCTGGACAATTTACTCGAGCTTCTCGGGCAATCGTTGGGGGTGTTGAGAGCCGCTCACCCACTTTGGAACCATGCACTATGAGGCTTTGCTTGATTCTTGCTTCTATTTGTTGCTCGCATCCGTGTTCCGGGGAGTTCCATTGTTCTCTTTTGCAGCTCACCGAATTTTAGGTCTGCGGATGGGCCCGTGCCCTCGAAGCATATGGACCAAGGTCGACACCGATGTGGTTATTCAATTAAATAATGGAAGCCGTTTGATAGTCAGCGGCTCAGCTCTCGTCGCGGTGACTGGTCCACCCACTGCTCTCATGTTGGAGGCCGATTTTGTCGAGCAAAACAAAAAGCACGGCGGAACCCGTAGGGGATGGCGTCGGAAAACCCACTTCCATGCGGATCTGGATGCAAATCACTCTGACCGACCATGGTCCCGAATGATCCGGATGAGAAAATAAATAAATACTGGGGTGGATCCATCACTCTTTTTTCGTCCACCTACAAGATCGGAGAGACTGCCGTCGGATTAGATCGATGGTCCCGACGAGCGTTTGCTCGCTCTTCGAATTGCGCCCATTTTTGAGGACTCGGGCACGGCCCAGATACCAGTTTATGGACGACCGAGTCGGGCCGACCTGCCTGGCTGTGGTCCTGCAACATTTCACCAACAGACTTCTCTTTCCTCTTCTAGTAGCTACTTCGACTCTAACTAGCGATTACGCCTCCACGTCCCATCCTTCTAACTGTGCAAAGGTTGGTTGCGGTACGTCTCTCCCTTCTTCACCACCGACGCTGACTTCAAGTATGGGGGGACACTACCGAACGCTACATCGTCATCTCATTCAGCAATCAGCTGTAGCACGTCGCGGGTATGATATGTTCCTCCTAGATACTTCCTTTGGACCGTTACTCGAACAAGAGGCGACCCAATACGTACACCAACTTGCAGCTGAGCAGCACAATTCGAACAGACGAAATGGCGCAATATATATGTTTACACGAGGCAACAAAGACAACAACTAAAAAGGGGCATGATTTTTCCTTCAAGTCCAAGGCAACCAATGAGAATGGTATCCGCGATCCCAAAATACGAAGCGGCCATCAAGGGAACAAGGCAGCTTGAGGAGGCGTCCCACCGACGGCGCAGACGAGCGCCGCGCTCAGCGGTAGTCCGAAGTGGTACCAGGGCAGAGTGTCAGGGTGATGTCCGTGTTGCCGCAAGTGTAGACGACAAGGTCGGCAGGGGTGTATCCGCCTGTAGGCGGGGCAAGGAGGGACGTGCATCAATACCACACATTCATGCACTCTGAGACGAGGAGCGACATGACTTACCGGCGCCGTCGTTGTCGGGGAAGGCGTACGCGTTGTAGCAGGTGTCATAGTAGAAGGGGCTGTTCGGACCGGGGCCGGCGTTGTTCACGCAGCCTCCGCCGCTCGCAGGGAGAGCACCACCGCTGCATGCGGAGGAAGAAGAGCAGCAGGGAGAGTAGCACGAACCGTCCGGGCCGGGGACGGGCTACGTCCATGTCAGTGCGCAAAAACAGGCTCCAAGGTAAAGTGTACTGACGCAGCCGGAAGAGATGGTGCAAGCGAACGCGTCACAGCTAGCGTCGGCCGAGGAGATCTTCATCCCGACGTTGTACCCGTAGATGAGGGAGATGTCGTAGGTCACTGAACCGGGGATGGCGTACTGAGGAAGAAAGGTATTGGACGGCTGAAATAAACTGTTCGAGCCCGAAACTTACAAAGTTGAATTCGGCTCTGCTGAAGGGCGTCACACCATTCCAGGTGGGACCACCGGTGGTGCAAGAACCCGCGCTGTTGCATCCAGTACCTACGAACGTGAGCAGAGCTCCTGAGGTCGGCGAAAGAGACCAAAAACTCACCGACGTTGACGGCACCGTCCCAGTTTGAACTAATGCCCAAGTTGGTGCTGGCACCAGCGGCAACGTTCACGTTGTTGTCGATAGTACCGAAACTGTTCTGTGTATACAGGAAGACGGACTCGGTACACTTGTTGTCAACGGTCAGAGACTGGGCCTGAGCCACGGTCACAAGTGCTGCGAGTGCGAGAGTGGAGATGAGATACATGTCTGTTGGCTGGAAGTCGGAGCGGTCTGTTGAACTGAAGGAAGGGGGCTTGCAAACCCAGCTTTTATGCCCATTGCTACGACGCTGTGAAGCCACCCGGTGACTTTGTGTGGATTCCGGGGGTGCTGAAGATGTAAGATGTAGGGAGACAGGGCAGTTCGGAGTGGAGTAAACCGTGATGGCTCAGGGGTATCCTCTTCCAAAAGGATTCGAATTGCCATGTCAATAGCGATGATCGGAATAGGGAGGGGGCATACCAAAGTCAAGGTGAAACCATCGTAGGACATTCCGAGTGTAGCTGTACTCGCCGTCGTGAGAGTTCGTTGCAAACGGCAGGACGATCTACCACTATCCAGTGTTGCGCAGGCCCCGCAGTAATTATATACTGCATACGGTTTCGATGTGACGGGTCAGTCGAACGCGATGCCGCCGCACATAACGTCGCTCACGCCTACTAAAGCCTTGTCCGATCGGGTAATCGCCAACTCACAATCGGCCGATAGCACTGGCGCAATGATATATATCGTCTTCAACGGTTTCCTAGCGTTGGAGCTACGGCGGTGTCAGATTCCGGCGCCCGTAACTGCGGTGATGCGGCTACTAAAGGAGATAGACGGATCCACGAAGGGGGCGAAGTCCTGATGTAAGGATGTGATGGCCTCGTTGACTAGGATTGAGTGACCACTTTTCACTGAACTGGTTGTAGTCGCTAGGGTATTGATTTATTATGGGATAGTCCGTATCTAGGGACATCGTTTTCGTGTACTGGAGAGCCAATTCTTGCTGCGGAGGAATGAATACTCGTGAGGGCCACTTACGAGGCGTGGTTCATCTAAAAATATCCTTGGCGCCAGTGGTCAGTCTTTGGGTCACCGTCCGCCAAAAGAGATAGCTAGTGGTGAAGCAGGAGGCCGCCAGCATGCACACAGGCCAAAATCACCCAAGAATAGGGGGAAAGGCCGACACAACTCTCTAGGTGCTCGTTCTTGAATTTTCGTTTCAAAGAAGATTACCAAACGAAATCTTGAAACTAGCGGAAACTGGTAGATTTGTTCATAGTACAATTCCGAGCAAAGAGTTTGCGAGGGGCGTCGAGTTTTATCGATTTATCCTTGGAATTGAGTACGCTGGGGGAAAGTGGCTCCTGTCACTGCCCAAAGTACTGTTCTCGCTCACAGCTCCGAGTCAGTTAAATGAATACCAGTTGTTTCCACACCACATACATTGACAAAAGACGACCCTCGATGTGGTCAGCACTCGAGGTCATTTTGGCCCCTGTATCAAAGTTTGGCAGATCCGAGAAAGTCGCATGAACCTTGCGATGCGTACCCCCACAGTATTACTAAAGATACGATCAGCAAGGTTAGAGCACCCTTACGCAACGTCTAGTGGCAGACTCCTCATGCCATCAGAGTATTAATTGTGTTCACTCCAAAACCTTACCTCACGTCCGAAGGAGGACAGACAGATCCGTCGGAATGACGTTCAAGTCGCCACAAGGTGACACGACGGCGACGGCCGAACAGAGCGACACACATGTGGAGACAAAGATGTCGACGTCAAGTATGACTGGATCCCCGCGATCTCGGTCGTCTTTGCTTGGATCTTTGTGTCTCAGTCCCCATCGATCCTGCCGTGGTCGACGATCCACCCGCTGTCCTTCGAGGAGGTCGAGTTGACAGCCCCATCTAAGAGCCACGGCCATCCTCCAATATCGCGATCGGTGTACCATTCCGCCATAGCCATCCGGTACCCGTCGCTCGCCGGGTACGTCACCAAGCAATTAGCTCTCTCTCGCGTCCGACCTGCAACCTGTCAGCGATAAGGATACGACCTCGCGGTACACCTTCCCCACGGAAACGACAGATTGCATTTGAATGGGAAAGATACGTACGATGGTCGGGGGAAGAGCGGAAGCGTCCGGACGTCAAGGCATCATTGGGACAGAGTCTCAGGCGGGACCGACTCGAGATCGACCTTGACCCACTTCTCTTTGGTCTGATCCATTGGCGTTGTCATGCCGTCACCCTTGACAAGGACGACTGGAGTGGGAATGCGAGTCAATCATCACGTCCTTGTGCTTCTTCCATCAAGGGCCGGAGATCGCAATAGATAGCGACAACCCAACTCTCGTGTTCCAAAGGGGCTCGGATGAAGACAACAGGGAGGACTCGTCAGAGAGATCTACTCGACCGAGGAAGAGCCACCCCCCAAGGTCGAGAAAAAGGCAGACAAAGCACTTCCATCGTAACGATGGTATAGATGGATAGAGTGGAAGATCGGCATAAAGTTTCATAACACCCAAGTTGCGTTGGAGGCCCCTGCTCGAATACGCCCGACTTGCCCGATATCGTAATGTGGGGTCGCTGACCGTAGACCAAGCAAGGCAAAGTCGGTCATCGAACTCGGGAGATGAGCGACACATTAGAACGCGTGTGAAAACGTCAAGTCGTTATATTGCTCTAGAGTCCAAGTAGAAACTCACCTTGTCTGCTTGACGTAGTAGGGTCGTCCCGTGGAGGGAATAGTGTACAGATCCCACAACTGTAATCTGCTAGGAAAGTGCTGTCCGATCACTTTTATGGATAGATCATCAGGTAATTATCTTATCTATAAAGTGATCAACCAATCAGAGTTCACAGGACGCCAAAAACGTTACGAGACGATGTTGCACGACCGACCACGAAGGACCTATCAAGTATTACAAGGTTTGGGGTGCTCGCGCACCGTTTGACGTCCCCGACTTGCGACCCGGAGTGGGGGAGCGTCAATCCTAAAGTAGAGAAAAAGAAGATATGATAACTGCGGCCATCATCCCTGAGAACAGCGAGGTTGATTGGCATGCTGTCGCGTCGAATGAAGCGTTTTGTTCCCGTCGATTAGGGCCGTTGGACGCGGAGGTGGTACGGTCCGTGCGTACCGTGTGTAAGTACCTTGCTACTTACATGTATGTACTTGAACGCGTTTTCGGTGTCTCGATTCTGCCTGATCCGGCGGTCCTGTTTTTCCACTCAGGGTGATCAAAAGGAAGCACTTGCGCGCGGAGAAAAAAAAAAGGGTACCAAGCAAACCCGACCTAATGTCCTTGCGCGCGCGGGCGCGGGCGAGAACCACGGGGGGAGTTTTTTTTTTCAACTTGAATCCTCATAGCCCTCGGCGAGCCGAGCGATTTTTAGAGTGTGTGTCCGTGGGCGTTGGGCGTTGTGTCTCATTGACAACGTCTGGTCCCGAGAGATCGTGGGAAAGACTTCCGGCCCAACTGTAACGGCTGCCGGTTCAATGGATGAGCTGGAACTTACTAGTCGGTGTCTGTTGCGTCCACCCTGGCCGCATGGGTTACACACGACTACGCACCGCAGTCGAAAGACGTGAACGCGCCGACGGGCCGTCTCGCATTCCAACCCCAACCGACGCGCGCGATGTGATGCACTAGAAAAACACGTTTTCATTCTAGACACTCGGATCCGGGACTCCGTCCAACTCGGACGAAGCACCTACGCGCCGCGGGTACACCAACATATCACCTACGATGTGTTATCCATCACCACATGGGCGGGTTCATCCCAGGCCTATCGGATTTGATGATTTGCATCATGTGCGAGTCTTCTTTTCTCTCACCACGTTTACCCTAAGTAGTGTTAGGTCACTTGTCACTCACAGAGTGAATATATCGAAAATTGCGTTATATTTGTTTCTTCTCCCACCCCCAAGTCTACAGATGCATGTCACTAGCTAAATGATACTGAGGATAGATATCTACGATGCGAGGTATTGCTGACATGCGAAAAAAAAGGAAAGTGGATGCAAGAGATGGCTATAAATGACAAGCATGATGATTTTTTTCCGCAGCAGGGGAAAGGCGCCCTGTCACAGCGAATGAAAGCGAACCAAGAGGACGGATGAGTGTGCACAATATATACAAAATAAAGATGCTGGGGCCCATGACACCATGTCATCAAGGCTTCTGAATCCGAGAGCGCGGCGAGGAGATCCAACGGCGGGCGAGATCGAGGACACGAAATGCAAACGACACCCGATGAAGAGAAATGTGTACACGTAATTCCACAACAAGGATTGATGCAAGATGGATACGAAACTGTGATGCGAGATGGGAGGAGCGAACGAGTGAGGCATGCATGCTGAGCGAGTAAGGACTGTGATAATTGTGTGACGAAAGAAATGGGCGTCGAGAAAATCGCCAGGGGGTGCCAAGTCGCGGAATGTTTCATACACGAGTTTCATGTGCTTCTCACACTGACGACAGCATGGCTTCAGAAGATTGTCGTCACAAGAACGGCACGAACTCACTGATTACCGCGGAATTACTGCCTCTTCCAGAAACCTTTGACGGTTCCAACACGTGCACCCTTGGTGGATGCTGGCATCGGCAATCTGGAGGATGGTGGAATAGAAGGCAGAGTCTCCGCCGGTGGTTTCTCTAGTGTCGCAATGGGCCGCGGAGCCTTTAGAGGCGCGCGGGACGGCGGCATCGGAAGCTTCGATGTGGGAGATATTGGGCCAGGACCGACGAGCGCATGGGCCTGCCGTGAATGTGTTGCAATCACAGTCGCCAGCTTGGCTGGCGGGTTAAATTTAGTTGGAGCTTGGGGAATCCTAGAGCGCGCAGTTGTAGGTGAAGGGAGGGGAGTATTTCCGGCGATAGGAAGCCTGGACGACATTGCCGTCTCTTTGATTCCTGTCGTCATGGGCGTCTTGAGACTTTTTGGTTTTGCTGTCAACCGAAAGATGGATTTCGATCGTGACGTTGCCTGTTTGGCAGGCACCGGCGTTGTAGAAACCATTGGTTCGACGCCTGCCGCGGACGCCAGGGACGTCCGCTTACTAGGGGCAGGAAGAAGAGAAATCCGGGACCCGTGCGAGGTGGTGGTCGGACATGCTAAAGAAACGCGCGAGTCGAACGCTGACAGGGCGGACGTGTCAGACATTGAGAGCTGGGAAGTACTCTGAAAAGTTGTGATCGTGGATGCCGACTGAGGAATGGGAGGCAAGGCGGTATTGATCAAGTTCGCCCGGGACGGTATGCGCGAAAGAGGCGCCTTTGGAAGCTGTGGAACAACTTCCGAGGATACGGCAGACTCTGCCAGTGATGTTAGTGTGGGCGATGTCGGCAATGGAGGTACCTCTTCGAATGAAGTGGACATGGGAGGACGTTGCGAGCCAAAGGATGCTCGAGAGAGGGAGAAGGACGCTCGGAGGGAGGCAAGTGATGACTTTTTGCTCAAGGACTTTCTCGGTTTGAACTTTTCCCTGTCCTCGGTGTCGCTGTCGTTGGCAGAGTCGTACTCGATATCGTCTCCCGTCTGAGTGGTCGTAGACGAAGGGTCGGCACGACCTGGGGAGAAGCGAGAAATGAGACTGATGAAACGCGTGCGCTTCTTGGGCGTTTTCAAGCCCTTTACTTTCTTCTCCTTGGGCGGCGTTCTTGGGTCCAGGAGCCCGCCATGTCTAGGTTCTGCAGTCGATGGGGCGACAGAAGCTGTCGTTGCGACGGACCAACGTGACTGAGAATGGGGTGCCAATTTCAGAGCGCGGAGGTGCTGGGGTGCACCATCTGCAGACGGAAAGGCATGTAATTCAGAGGTAGGGGATGCGGGAAAGACTTTTGTCTTGGGCGGCGAGGCGGAGAGTGAACCGAGACTTGGGGAGGTTCGGGACGAGTGGGTTTGCTCATGGGCGGTGATTGGTTCCCTGATGAAGAGTTGGTCGTCGACCGGGGAGACTGGGAGGGCAATGTTCTTTGGAGAACACGGAGAGCACGAGAAAACGACGCTGGTGGGGGAAGCGAGAGAGCTCGCATAGGGCGTTGTGAAGGACGTTTCGCGAGAGTAGGCACAGGAGAAATTAGAGAGCGTCGGGGACGGCTGGACAGAGTCCTTGTCGTCCGGGATAGGGCATAGATACTGGAGGTCCTGCCCTTTGAGCGAACTGGGGAAAGAGTCGTCGCGTTTGTGCAAGCAGCCGTCGACGAGAGGACGGTCGTGGCGGAGAATCAAGTCGTGCTGATATTCGCCTTGGACTATGACGGAGACGGGGAGCGGGGGAGGGACCTCCTGCGGTTGGCTCTGATCCGACGAGAGCGTGCTCGTGAACGAGGGGAGACGGGAAATGCGGGTGGAGGATGAACGAGAGCGCATGACGCGGGAGGAGTGGGAGACTGTGGACGCGGGGGAGGGTGGTGGGGCTGGAAGGGGCTGGGGGACGTCAGAGAGAGGAGGGAGCAAGGAAAAGAAAGGCAGACCTTGTCGTGGGTGTGCGAGGCAGGCGACTTCCAGTGGGCCATCTCTTGCACGATGAAGCGGAGGGTGCGGACGCGCTCCTTTTCCTCAAAGTCGTGGTCTTCGACGACGTGGGAGGGGAAGAAGAGGGCATCGTAGGAGGGGCAGGGGGAGGATGTGCGGTCGCAGGAGAGGCGTGGGAGGAGCGGGGAGTCGGGGCGGTCGAAGGAGCAAGCGCGGTGAGCGCCGAGGGAGGACGAGGGCGAGGGCGAGGGAGGACGCGAGGACGCAAAAGGCAAGTGCTCGTGCTCAGAAAGGACAAAGTCGTACTGGTGCTCGATCCAGGAGTGGACGCGGGCGTTGCGCGCGGGGGCGGAGTCGGAGAGGAGCTGGGCGAGGAGCGCAGAGTAGGCGGCGTCGTCCTCGGACATGTGCTGGTGCTGCATGTCCACAAAACAAATCCGCGGGGCGAAACGAGCGAGAAAAAGCGACCACACTCGACGCCATTTTATTGCTGCAGAGCTCGGAAAATCACATAAACGGCCGTCCAACCGAGCCACTCCCTCGGTCCACCCGTCGCTGACGTAACAGTGGCCTCCCTGCCGCACGTGTCCCTCCCTGGCCATTCCCGGCCACACGCGCTTCCTTTTCCCTCCTCACCCTGCCATCCTCCTGCACTCATTTCCAGAACGCCCAGTCTTCCCCGCTTTCTTTTTTTCTGCTTGGCCGTGATTGCCCCAAGCGACCCGCTAACCGCCGCATCGCCGGCACCGCAGACACCACGGTACCGCACGCTTGTGTGCACCCGTATTCGCCGTAAATGACCTTAATTACCATGAGAGTCCCCGTATTGACATTGCCCCACTTCATTTTCGCAACATCCCTACTCACCGTCGTGCTAACATATTTACCAATACGACCCGATGATCGCAACCTGTACTAGTGTCTCTCGCCTCTCTAACTGTCCCGTGTACCCCGTTTCAAGTACCACTTCTCCCCGGCGCCCGCCGATTGGCACTCGACTGCGCTGCTTCACCACCCAATTGCGAACTGTCAATCACTCCTTGACACCCTCGACCCGCCCGACTGGAAACGTCGCCTTTCTCCATGTCTATCTTACGCAACTTGGGTCCCTTGCACTTTGATCAATTCAATCAACACAAACCTGCCCTCACTCTTGCCGACGGCGACCCTTCATTCCAACTTGCATCAATCGTTATGAATTGCTACAATTTCAGAGTTACAACGATTGCGCCTCTCGCTTGCTTTCCATTCCTCTCTATCCTTTGCAATCTATAATGTGTGTCGTGTGGATCCCCCACATCCTTGCGGCCCAATGGCTTTTCGTCCCTTGGCGTTCCAACGGCACTCTTAAGCTACCGTGAGAATCACTGCACCCCACATGTGCAACCGCTCTGTCGTTCACCATCTTGTCCCAGTTTGTCACGATTCATTCCAATGCCCCTCTGTACGTTGAAATAAAATGGCGTTCACATTGCATCCTCTCCAACCATCAAATCAGAACGTCATCTTCATTTTATCCAATCCCCACTCTTGTACTCGACGCTGGTGATCCATTCAACTAATTCTGAATCGTTACCGCAGCCAGGGAAACATTTTTCCTTATCCAAATACCCGTCCGCTAATTCAGGGAAGACGGTCCCCGCGAAGCAAAATAGTCCTACACAAATCGTTAACGTCACGAGTTCCCTGTCACGGCTCAGATTGGCTGTTGGTTTCCTTGTCAAAGAGAGATCTAGGGACCTCGTCAATCCTTTTACCGTCTTGAAAAAGGGCACCGTCGCTCAGCTAGTACGAAAGACGAACATGAAACACACAGGCCCCGATCGCAGACGGTTTCCAGGAGTACCACGGAGTACCTACCTCGACGGTCACTTGAGCCAAAGATGTGACAGATGTCTTTTCTACATATCCCATCACGGTACCGGCCAAGCACTGTAGTACTACCATCCTTATCCGCGAGTGGGTTAACCCGTTCTCCACCGATCGTAATTTCAGCGGTCAGGAACGTTCCTGCAAGAAAGCCACCGCTAAGCAGGATACCCGCAAAACATGACATCCCGCGACAGCCTACCAACAGTGTTACCAAAGTCAAGTCGATCCCAGGAGACCTGACGAGCACGTCGCGGGAGCTGTGCACTATAGACACATGTCCCGTCCTTGCTTCGTGGGGGCTGTACTGCGGACGCCGAAACCCAATCTCGACCCATGATAGGCTCGTCTCCACCCGGCAAAGTATAGGGTCTGCGTGGTTTTCCCTTCGGCCTTCTGCAAAGGCCCCAAAAAATGGACGGTCCGAGCTAGATGACTTATGATGGCACGCCCACACTCGTTCCACATTGACCACTGGCACTCAGGCTCGAGGAAAAAAAACAGTATGTGTGTTGCTGAAAAAAACGAGGGTCAGTTCTACGACGATCGAGATGCACGGGCCGACCGGATCGCTCGTAAGCGATGCGGCGATGCCTTAAAAAAAACGCGACCCTCGCGCGTCTCCAATTCAGTCCCACTAAACACGCCATATAGAAAAAAAAAAGTGGGGTCCGTAGAGGGCCGATCGGTCGAAAAGGCGTCTTCTGAATTTGGCTCGTGTGCGGTCGAGGGCGGCGGCATTGACAGATTCAGAAGGCTTCCTGCCTCGCCGCGTCGCGTGGTGGCCATGCTGACGCGACGCATGCTCGCGAACCCCACACTCTAACTGGCAGTTGCGGGTCGACTTGACGGAGATGTGTCAAGTCAGGTTTTTTCTTGTTCTCGATTGGTGTCAGGCGGTGTCGTCCCCCTCGTCCCTGCCCGTCCCTCGTAGCACACGTATGTACCTGACTGGATACGTATCTCATATCCCCAGAGCTCCTTCCGGTCAAACGATGGAGACCAAAAGCCAAAGACGGGAAATGCATCGACTTTGTCCGTCCATTGAGCGGTACCCAATTGGACTGCGATCCGATCGGACCTTCAAGTTGGGGGCACATGGCAGCCAAGACGCTCGGGTTCGGATGGCGTATGTACCGATCTGGGAGAAGAACTTCAAGAAGCCTTTTAATTCTCGGGCCACGCGTCGTCGCTCAGCGGTTATAGGACTTTAGTAAGTAGAATGGTGGCTGGCCCCCCTGGAGATATTGTAATGATAATTACCGCGTCCGACATTTGCGCTTGCCATTCCGAGTGCGCTATTTCCGAGTGGCATGAATGAATGAACTTACCCGGTCGGTCGGTTTCAAACTGTCCATGGTTTGATGTGTAGGCTCCTGATGCGGCGACGCGGCAGGCTCAGGCTCACGGCTCACAGCGCACAAGCCCCACCAAGCACAAGCGTCGCTACTTATCGTCGGTGGTGTGGTCATGGACGCCAGAAGCAAAGCAACCAAAAAGAGAAAGTCGATTTTGGGAAGAGAACCGTCATCTTCGCAAAAGGCACTTCCGACGCGTGAACTCTCCGGACCATACGCATCTACGCACATCCACGCCTTCAGGAAGAGAACGCACGAGACCGAACGAGAACTGTGCCGAAGAGTCGACCGACTCGTCCGGAATAGTCGACGGTCCAATGAAAAACGCCAGCCGTGATGGTCGGGCTTGGGACGCGCGTCCAACGTAGCGACGGCCCGCGGATCGACTCAGAGCGTCGTACCAGAATCGTACATGTACCCCGACTTGTTCGACGGCTTCGCGCCTCGAACGAACTACGAACCACGAACCGCTTGTACTTCCTACGTACGACGTACGACGGGTTCTCCGTCGCTCGGCCGGTCGTGTCGCGCGTCGATGGTGGTTGAAGACGCTCCGTCGTCCGTCCGTCGTTCTCGCGCTTCCTGGGATATTGGCCAGCGACAAGACGGTCGTCGTAGACCTGAGACTCGGGTAGCTGGTCCTCGCCGGGCCGCCCTCGGGCCTCGGGCAACAGCGTTCATCGACCCCATACTATTACTTGTCACCAAACGGATCTGTCGCACACTTGGCGCTGGCCTCACCCAATGGCCCTGGGGGATTCTGAATCTTGTTTCTTTCAGGTCAAAATGTGCACCAATCCCGAACCTAGATGGTGCCAAGTATGACGTGGACATGGCGGGACCTCCTAGTGCAAGCGCCAACATCAAACAACGCCTAGTCGCCAGCACGATCGCGCATGCCAACGGTCCGCCAAACATGGCCCGCCCCGATACCAGCCTGGCCTATCGAAGCGGAGGTGATTCGAGCAGATACTACTGGACGCTTTCGACGCGCGTTCTCTCTGGATCGGGGATGACCTAGCCTCACCGAGTCTCTTTCTCCGTTCAAAGAGAGGCCTTGCACGCTGAACGGATCATTGACACCCCCCTTGGAGATTGTGGTGTACGATGTATGACGGGAACGTCCGATGCGTTCGCCGTTCCGCGGTGTTTCCGAGGGGCGATGAGAGCGCTGTGCGAGGTGCATCGATGCGTTCGGTGGCTTACGAGACGGCCCATAGCCCACGGGCTGCATGAGCATCACATCGTGTTATCGAGCGTCGGGGAATGCGATCGGAGGGGAGGAGGCATTGACGCGCGGTTCACCGCACTCTCTAATCCCAACTGACTGAGGGAAGAAAACCTTACGAGTCTAAATCTAGACACATGGAAGCACCCACATGGACGAGAAAGCTCCGCAACGACGCGCTCCTTTCCTTGATTTCTACATAATACTAATACTTGGACCTCTACGCTCCGAACGCAAACGATCGGTGCCTTTGGCGCTTCCGCGCGCACCCTTGTCAATGTTCCCTTCTCGACGAATGCCGTCCATACATTTCAACACGCCTCCTCGTTCATCACGGAAAATGGTGAGCTCCGTTTGGTACCAGACATTCCGGTCTCATCATCGCACTCCACCATCGACCCGATGGTTTCCGCGCTTCCCAGCTGGCCAACGCCACCCTCCCCAAAGCCGTGTGCGTGCGGGAGTGTGGGATAGCATACGGCGTAGGATGGCATCATAGACCCGGCACATGGAGCAAACGTCGGTGGGGGCGTGCCAGTGCCAGTGGTTCCCTCGTTAAGGTTTGGTTGCCGCGAACTGTGAATATGGATAGTATGCCGCGACCGAGCGTCGGCCCTCGGTGTGTGGCGTTCAAGTTTGTAGGTGTGTGGCGTCTCTCGAGGGCTTTGGGGCTGATCCTGTCTGTGGCACTGGCACCTGTCAAGCTTGTGGGATAGGGTCGTAGGCGCTACTTACGCGGGAGCGACGACAATGAGGCGCTGGAGGGGCTGTGCGTATTCGGTGGACAAGTTTGTCGTGCGTCACGTCCTATGTATAAACTTCAAGAATATGTATGAATGAGTAACCATGGACGTCAGCGACAATGGCACGCAAGGCGTTTCCCTCCAAGTTGGCGCGAGTAGCTAGGAGAGAATGGGGATCACCGTCACTCTTTACAGCAGAGGAGGCCGAATGATCGGAGGGAGTGGAGGCCAGGCTCGGCGCCACGCAACCCCCATCCGAGTCTCCCACCGGACCTCGGCCTTGCAGTGAGCGTTTTGAAAAGTAAGAGGGGAGGGTTCGTTCTGACCCAGAGATCAGTAAGCAGAAGCAGACGAGGGACCGCAGCCTTTGGGCATGCTGAGTACACAGCCTGTCAACCATTGCAGCAGTTTGGCCATCAACGAGAAACTCACGAGTCATAGCGCTCTCGATCCTGTGCGATTATGGCCACCTGTGCAGTTGATGGCGGCCCATCATGGGATTCGGATGGTTGGCGGAACCTTGTTGCTGGCAATGGCGCATTGCGGTGGCCGCAAGTCACACGGATGGGGACCTCTGGAAAGGACAAAGTTTGATGGCCGGAATAAAAAGTCTGGATACATACTGGATTTCGTGGGGCACGCAGCGGCACGGAACACGTGCAATGGGGAATCTGCGCACTATGTACGTCCAGCGTATGAGACCGAAACTGGGAGCGCATGGAGTAAAAGTATGGTCAGAAAGCCAGGCTCCGACACAGCAAACTCCAAGACGTACGTACGCCTGCGTCATCACCAGAGACGTGCGTGGACTGTGGTGCCACGGTCGCCGGACGTCGACTGCGGACAAGTGCCCACCACGCCAATGAGCAAACTCTGAAAGGATGAAACAAACATTCGACGACGATCTCGGCGGTGTTAGCGACTTTGTATGTGATTGGCGAGGTATCTGTGGGTAAGCACTGAGAGCGTGATCATGTTTACATAGTATCCAAACGGAGGTCATAGAGAGCTGCGACACTCCGATAAACGTAGATGAATACGAGCGACCAACTCCCCTCCAAACCTCACGCACCCCGGAAACACCTCAAACGCCCGCGCGAAGCGGACGGACAGCGAACACCTCTCTACGAGGACCATGTCCTCTATCCCAGAAAGCGTGCACACCTCGGATCATGTACTCGATGGTGGGATGTAGTCTACGCACGAAATAACGGATAGCATACTTGATAGCAGTTACACAGCAAGTACGGGCAATATCAAAGCGAGGGAGCCAACGAGAATATACAGTACTAGAACTAGGCTCCGAGATGGATATAAAGAACCCGTTGATCGAACGGTACATCAGGGACAGATTTCATCGTCTTGTTCAGCGCCAACGCCGCGCGGGTATGATCCAGACGACCAGACTCGTCTACCATGTGCTTGTAAAACGTCGACGTGATCTTCTTCGTCTCTCCATCGTCCACCGCCCACATCGTCCCGATCACCGAACGGAACCCAGAAAACTGCATCGCCGACGCCAGATGGATCACCTCGTCCGGACTCTCTTCGTCTCCGACAGTCGTATGACACGCAGAGAGATACGCAAATTCGGGGTTCTTGAATTCGCACCCGATGATCTGTTGGATCGTAAAGTGCCCGTCGCGGAGAGCGAACGCGGACTCGAACGGCTGTGTACGATTTGGGAGACCATGGCACGCAAGGTGGACCCATTCGTTCTTTCCAAGCTCTTCAACGACCCTAGAATTGCAAGATTCCTCTCCATCTATGCACGTGAATGTGGCGAGGCTGTCGACGCGCTGACGAATGTTGTCCAGCTCCGCGCCTACGGAAAGGAGTTCGCCCTCGCCAGCTGCTTTGGCTTGACCAATCGCAATGAAATGTTTCTGTTCAGTTATAGAATGCGAAGCATCGCGCCGTCTGGCACGAATGAGCGCGGTGAGGGTTGGGGTGTAGGACGAGATGTAGAGATGAGGCAGATTCTGTTGGCCCTTCCTGTACGGACCAGCAGCGTGCAAGGGTAGCACAGAAAACTCGGCGGTGGGACACCACCAGATACGCGACTGAGGTGGATGGGTCACCTGGAGGCGATCAACAATGGGCGACACGATCTGATCCCAAAGCCCGCGTAAGAAAAAGGCGAGCTCTTTCGTCACGTCGGCCCTCTTTGCGCGCGCAGTCAAGGTATGAAGCTCCTTTGACAGCTCTCGAACTTCTTTCTGCGTGATCTGCAACGGAATATGGACGGGATCTCGATCGAGGAAGACGATGAGTGCGTCACAGCTATACTTGCTCGCGTTGACAATGATGACGGGTCCCCCACTAGCTGCGCGTTGGAGATCGGGGAAGAGCGAGGGGAGAAGGAACCGGGAAAGACCAGGTAGCTCGCGAATATTGGTCACGACTCTCTGCATTTCAGAGTTGAGATGGCACAGCCGTTCATGCTGATCTGCACTGGGAAAATTGAGGGAATTGCGAATGGACAAGGCTACCCGCGTGAACTCGTCTGCCAACGACTTTCCTGCTGAGCCAGATACTATGACATCATCCAGCGGGGATTGGAGGCGAGTGAGCTGGCTCCAAAAGACACCCCGTCCCTGTTCCAGAAGCTCGACCGCATTGGTAGGGGAGCAGTTACGGAGACATGCTGAAAATGCGTCTACTGCGAGCGACGATGTGAGGTTTTTAAGGATGACAAGGTGTTGGGGCAATGACGGCAAAGCGGCCAGATGTTGAATGAGGAGTCGAAGAGATGTTTCATATGCGAGAAGTATCGTGGGATTGTGGAAATCCTCAGCCGCCCCAATCCATGCTCTAGCGGCAGAAAGATCATCGCAAGACACAATTTGGGGCATGTGTGCGAGCTGAGCATAGAGACTAAACACCTCCTCCTTGTCCTGTAACTGCCTCGACTGTATGAACTGCTCCGAGAGGTAATATGCAAGGTTGTGCAGTGATCTTGACCAACCAGGGTGTCCTGGTGGGCAAAGTTCGAGTGCTTCTCGGACGAGGACAATGGCCTCCTCGAGGTACTCCCTTGCCCCGAGCTGCCCGCCCCGAGTGGAGAGATAAACTGCAAGGCTGTTCAAGGACATTGACCGATCAGGGTGCCCTTGCAAGCGAAGGTCCAGGGCTTCTCGGACGAGGACAATGGCCTCATCCAGGTCCTCCATGTGCCCAAGCTGCTCATACCGAGTGGAGAGATAAACTGCAAGGCTGTGCAAAGAACTAGCCCGAAGAGGGTGTCCTTGCGGGCGAAGGCCTAGGGCTTCTCGGACGAGGACAATGGCTTCATCGAGGTCCTCCATCGCCCCAAGCTGGTTGCACCAAGTGGAGAGACGAATTGCAAGGTTGTCCAATGAATCTGATCGAAAAGGGTGCCCTTGGGGGCGAAGGTTGAGGGCTTCTCGGTCGAGGACAATGGCCTCCTCGAGGTCCTGCATTGCCCCGAGCTGGCTGTACCGAGTGGAGAGACAAACTGCAAGGTTGCTTAAGGACATTGATTGAAGAGGGTGTCCTTGCTGGCAAAGGTCAAGTGCTTCTCGGTTGAGGACAATGGCCTCATCGAGGTCCTCCATCGCCCCGAGCTGGTTGTACCGAGAGGAGAGATGAACTGCAAGGTTGTTCAAGGACATTGACCGATCCGGGTGTCCTTGCGGGCGAAGGTTGAGGGCTTCTCGGGCGAGAACAATGGCCTCATCGAGGTCCTGCATCACCCCGAGCTGCTTGTATCGAGTGGAGAGATCAGCTGCAAGGTTGTCCAAAGACATTGACCGATCAAGGTGTCCTTGTGGGCAAAGGTTGAGGGCTTCTCGGACGAGGACAATGGCCTCATTTAGGTCCTGCATTGCCCCAAGCTGGTCGTAACGAGAGCAGAGATGAACTGCAAGGTTGTTCAAATGCACCGGCCGATCAGGGTGCCCTTGCGGGCAAACGTCAAGTGCTTCTCGGTCGAGGACAACAGCCTCCTCAAGGTCCCTAGTCGCTCCCAGCTGGTCGTAACGAACACCGAGGTGAATTGCAAGGTTGTTCAAGGACATTGCCCGCTCTGGGTGCCCATCTAGACGAAGGTTGAGGGCTTCTCGGTCAAGGACAATGGCCTCATCGAGGTCCTGCATTGCCCCAAGCTGCTTGTACCGAGTGGAGATATAAACTGCAAGGTTGTTCAAAGACATTGACCGACCAGGATGCCCTTCCGGGCAAAGGTCAAGTGCTTCTCGGCTAAGGACAATGGCTTCATCGAGGTCCTGCCTTGCCCCGAGTTCGTCGTACCGAGAGGAGAGATATTTTGCAAGGTTGTTCAAAGAAATTGACCGATCCGGGTGTCCTTGCTGGTGAAGGTCAAGCGCTTCTCGGACGTGGACAATGGCCTCATCGAGGTCTCTCGTCGCTCCAAGCTGGGCGTAACGATCACAGAGATGAATTGCAAGCCAAATCAAAGAGACAGATCGCTTGGGGTGGCCGGGTGGGCAAAGTTCCAGTGCTTCACGACCAAAGTCGATCGCTTCCTTGATGCAACTAGTCCTCCCTCCTTGCTTAAACTTGGCGAGGAGAAACTCTGCGTGTGAATGCAACTGTTCGACTGGTGGGTACATCATTTCTCTGCTCCACACGTCGACAGAAAAACACAAGTACCTGCCGAATCCATGGCGGCTCACCGAACTTGATTTAACGCGGTGGTTTGGGAAAACAATGGTGTGTTGTGTGCGCGGGCGCCGGGCTATGATCGACATGGCAACGATACACAGGTTCTAACACACCCTGACACCGCATGGACTCTTTGTTCGGCGGACATCCAATTCACTCATCGAAAGGCTAGCCGCATCCTCCAACGAATTGCTCTTTCGCTCTCTTGGAATCGCTCTCTCTTCCTCGTTCATAGCATTCTGCTCCCCGCGTCTACTCATGGAACGGGCCAAACGACGGTTGGGGGCGCTGGAAAAGCGAGTGCGAGGGGTAGAGTATCATTTGGATAATGGTTCCCTTTGGTCAGGGTGACGATGAACCGGGTGACGCAAGATGTTGCGCCTCAGACGACCGCGACCGAAAGGATGCACATAGCCAGCGATGATGTAAGGGCATGCCAGCGAACAAGCGAATGCGTAGGTGGTGCAAAGCACGCCGCCCAAGGGGCATCATTCATGGACTGGTTGGGTTATATTCGAATGGCTGCGGAGAATGCTAGAGCAATCTGTCGAGTTGGCCATAATCGTCATATATCTGAGGGTGAATGTTTCCCGTAGTCAGTGCTAAATGGTTCGATCTTGAGGCGTATACACTTACCAGGATGCCACCGCCTGCTTTCCGCCACCCCTCGCACTTTGGACACAAGGTATCGAAATCTACTTGCGGAGGGTAAGGGTTGCCGATGGACTATGGACTATCGTCCCTAACTCCCGAATACACGCGTCAGAATGGAATCAGATGGATCAGAATGAAATACACCTAGCATGACCAGCATACAAGAACGCGAACACGTCGTCAGTCCATCGCGAACACATGCTGGCCAGCAGCAGAGAGGCGACGCCGGGAATCGAGTTTCCAATTCTTATTCTTTGCATCCCGCATGCTCTGAGGCAGTCAAAGGCAAGAAAAAAATTCGTCGGTGCGTTTGAACTCTGCGTGTGGATGAATTTTGTGTCGAGACGTGCCGACATGATTGACTCAAAGGCACGACGAACTTGAACGCGTCGACGCATTTCAAACCCCGATAGGCTGCTGCCGAATGTTGCCGACAACTGGTCAGATGGATTTCGCACAAAATCCAAATTGGCGCCTGATCCCTATCCTGAACACATTCGTTCTGCAGGACCGAAACCAGAAAAAAACTTCCATTTATTGACGCGAACTTGCGGAACGGCGGCATGCGCACTCGTGATGGAAGTCATGCAATTCAAACCCATGTGGGGCATGCATCTGTACAGTTAGTTTTTCTGTGAGCGACAAGGCATAAGCATATTTCGTCGTCCTGCCTTGTGCCGGGGATCGCTGTGTATGCTGATGTGACAGGTTTATATATAAAAAGGAAAAGGTCGACATGAACAAGACATCGTTCACATACACCGCGAAATGCCTCGCAGGCACCCGATTTTCGTACAACAAGTCGAGCCTAGCATCACGAACACCACCTTGAGGAATAAACGACAACAAAATAGAAAAGACGACACACACTCGTCAACGGTCCACCCTTTGGTCTCAGGAATGAAGAAATACGCCCAGAGCGTCCCTGCAAATGCGAGACCCCCAAAAGATGAAGCCGACGTAGCCTCCGAGATTCGCTTCGTCGGGCTTCACCCTACATCGTCAGGGCGAGCGGGTCGAGAGAGCAGGGGGTCAAGGCAATTGGCAGATCGTGGGTGAACGGGCCACTCACAGGTAGGCACAGGTAGGGGATGGTGATTCTGGCAAGCATACCACAGAGCGAGTTGGTCCAAATCCCCATACCGACCGTCTTTGAACGGAACTTGGCTGACGAGACTTCAGCAAATACGACGTATCACTGTGGACTACTGTTCGTTTCTACCAGGGAGATGAAACCCTACGAAGAGTAAGCAACGCAGACGCACATGCTGGTTTGGTAAACAAATTTGTAGATGATCGTCTAGGAACATGCGGGGGTCAGCTCCACCTACCACAGGAACCCACTGGGGGCGTAGAATTGCAAACGCAAAGACAGCCCACTTGACATTTTGGTTCGCGCTCCAGATGGATCCGGTCGGGAACGGGGTGACGGTGCAGGCAACCATGCCCCGGTTGAAGATAAAGCGACGACCAAAAGGGGTTGACGGTGTAAAAGGTCAGCAGATTTCCGACGACCTGTGTACGAGGGTCATGAAGCAGATGTCAGTCAGAGTATATTAATTATATCGTGGCACTTACCCCGATGGCGGCCACTCCCAGACCGAGGTTTCAGGCATTGCTCGTGGCAAACCCGGCAAACTCGGAAAGAATCCCAAGACAAAGACCACACCTAAAAACATCGTCTGCTCACTAAAATAGATGCGCACCTCGCTGTGCCTCACCTGCGCCTTGCCAGAGCACAAACACCATCACGGTAACGACCGTACGCTTGAGAATTTCACCTGGAACGTCGCTCAAAGGGTATTCCACGAGTACGCGAAGGAATGGTTTACCCCTGAAGCAATCCTCGTGCGTCGCTGTCGCGGTGTACGAGTCCTCGAATTCGATCGTCTCCTGAATTTGCTTCTCTCGAGTTTTGCATCGTCCGTCCGTCCTCCGAGATAGATGAGGACTTTCTCTGCATCCTCATACCGACCTTTGCGTACTAGCCCACCAGGGCGACTCAGGTCCAAACGGAAGGCCGATCAAGAGGATGACAGGACAAATCCACTGGAGAGCGCGGAAAGAACAGATTTGGCGAGGGCATGTATGTATACGACGCATCACTCACAACGGGAGTCTGTAGGCATAAAGGTCTGTTCTGTTTCCGGTGCCTCGAATGACACCGTTAGACATGCTGTTGACGATGGGCGTCCCCAAGTGAGAAGCGAAGCAAGCAGATGCAAGGATGCTTACAATTGACCGACTGTGGGGGCGTCGGCGGCCCAGCGCGACAGGATACACAAACGTGACGTACGATCGATTCAGAGGATCACGGCGGCCATCGTAATACCTCGCAGGGCAAGCGGAGACACCTCTGCACAGTATCCACCAGCACACGACTCTATCATAACATGCTTCAGCGATCCAATGACACGTCTTCAGAGCCAATCGGCGAACCGAGAGCAAACCCATTGATGAGTTTCTCTGCGAGGAGCATCCCGTTGGCGCGTTTGGGAGTGAGGAACTGAATCAAGACCCCGACGGTGGAGACCCCGCATGCAACAGCAACACCACACACAGTCACGCTCGCGTGAGCAAACGAAACCACCAAGATACCCTGGGTACACGGAAAAAAGGCACTCGCCCCAATCGATCAGAGATCCAACCCGACGAAAGACTACCAAACATGCCCCCGATCGAGCTGACGCTGTTGAACGCGCTCTGCCAACTCGCAGGAAGGATAGGCTGGTCATCCGAGACGTATCCAAAGTCCGTGCGGAACTGGGGGACGCTCGGACGTCATACAGCGGAGCTTTGCGCGAGCAACGTCCAAGGTACGCGGAGAGACGTACCTGTGCATCATAGCCCCACAAGAGCGCGCCGACGCACATGAACATACACCAGAGGAAAATCCCAGTCATCGATCCCGAGTCACGAATAACATCGAAAGTGACCAGGAGCGCGCCCAGAATCGACCACCAGTGCACGGCTTAAGAAGGGAAACGACGCGATGGCGGAAATGGAAAAAGAAACGATATTTTGCGCTGGTTGGTTCCTTAAGAATTTGAGAAAGGCGGCGGTACATATCGGGATCCCCCGCGCGAGAACGATGGGCGAAGAGGGTGATGTGACGCATGGATGTAGGGAGACAGAAAACACCCTCGGTGGCAGCCAATGAAAGGAGATTTTCATGAAGCTCGTGCCAGTGAGCATTTGACAGGTGACGAAAGACAGATTCGAGCGCTGAGCGACCGCGTCAACGTTGGTGAGGTAACAGGGAGCACAATACGCCCAGCCGGTATCAGCGCACAGCGAAAGTGAACACGACGAAACATTCGCCTCTACCACTGCCGCAGATCGTCACATCAGCAAAACAGTCGTAGGCTGCGGCGATGGCGGTGATCGTCTGCATGTAATAGGTCGTATGAACCGTGGAGGGCGCGATGAAGGTGGTCACCTGGTTCAAGGCAGCATTGAGAGGCCGAATGGACACCAACAGAGTCGTTCAATGGTAGGTGGGGTGACAGCGACTCGGAACCCCGAAGTCCCTACTAGTAGGGGGTAGGCAATAGTATCTAAAAGGGGGGGGGGGGGGTCATAGAGAATGGCAACACACCTGGATCGATACGAGTGGGGGTAAG
>JBBPNE010000279.1:0-30684 GCA_038090735.1 Xerocomellus amylosporus | reverse complement strand
GGAATGAACGTGGGGGTGAGAAGCGAAGTGATCTACTACTAGTAGTATCGCCGTGTACCTCGATGCCCTGTCGGAACCCACCGGTCGGAACCCGGCACCGCGATAACTCGGTGTGAGTCCTAATTCCAGGGTTTCGTGAATGATTCTATTTAAGTACTGCATCAACTTTATTGTCCAAAGGTAAACCTATATACTATTCAAACTGAACCGTTGTCTGATGCCCTGACAGCTTCTACGTTCATCGAGTCTGGATAAGTGAGTAATTGGGATTCCCTCTCGTCCTTGTTAACTTCCACTTTGCAGTCAGCGGTCAGAATCGAGTCATTACGTCCGCCGTGGTATGATCTGAAACTCGGATACCATTCGCTGAGGTTAGCTGAATTCAAAGTGACAGATTGTGTCCGCCCTCGCTCAACTGGGTAAGCAATCGAACAAAGCTTGTGATCTAATTCATTCGATTACAAACCAGTGCTTGGACTCTGTTCGTGTCTCTCCATTCCTTCCGTCATCCGCATGCCTTGATTGATATCCCTGACTGGCGACACTGCAGTGTGTACGGCAGAGTTGTGGGTGGCTAAGTATTATACCCGGATTTCTTATCGATCGTTTTGCAGAATCCACACGCCGACATATCAGGTTCTGTTCACCTCTGAGGTACATTGCTATGAGACTGCGTGTGCCAAACTCACGACTAGGACAGTTTCCGCCGTTGGCTGCAGTAGCGAGCGCTCTTTGTGATGCCATCATCACTGGTTCTATTATGTATTACCTGCGACCAGCGAGAACAGGAGCAAATCGGTACTTCTTCCCATTATTGCGCATGGTGTCATGTCCAACCCTTAACAGGCGCGGTAATTATATCAAGAAATTGAACATCATCTTCGTTCAGATGGGACTTCTCTCTTTGTAAGTCTGGACCTGAATATCTTGAGTGCTGTGATTCAGCCTTTCTTTCTTACCGTGCAGCATCGGTTCATTAGCAGTGGTGGTCACGGTAAGCACACCCCCAGGGAACACATGTTAAATCGGGATTGATGTGGTTCTCAAGTACTACATACAGGATGACGGAGTGGGTCAGTTTCTAACTGCTGCCCCGGGTATCGTACTGAGCAAGAGTGAGCCCGCAATCGTTCCACATAATTCTCTCACCAGACTAATCGGCGTCTGTCCACAGCATACATGAATTCCATGCTCAGCGTGTAAGTAGATTCGATCTAGGCAATGCTGGCTAGCATGACCAAAACTCTCAGGCTGAATGCACGCAAGCCAATCCGGGAAGCACAAGAAGCTGAAGCTCAACGCACCATAGAGGTTCCGACAATTCCCACTATTCGGTGATATCAATGACCGCATCATAAGATGTGCTCTACCGATTCACATATTCGTCACGGACTTGGCGGTACAAATGTTTCCTTTGCTTACAACTGTAGGATCGATCTGATACGCCAAACCATTACATTCCTGTCACGAATAGGAAAAGTTAACTGCGTTGCACAGTCTTTGAAATGGCACGGACACCAGTACCCGGAGATACTCCGCGCTGTGGACGCTTGTGATAATGATGACTTGCTTTGACCCGTAGGTGGGACGCGGAATGAGCGCTCCCTTTGACCAGGAGCGTCGCTTTTTTGGCCAAAAGAGATCTGGGGCCAATATGGCTTCAGCGAGTTGACTCAGAAAGACGATGCAGAATGCTACCTGGGTACAAAGCGAAATGATCCTAGATGCTCTTCGTCACGCACTGCGTGACTCGCTCGCCTATGATCTCAAGCTCCTGACGAACCAGGGTGTCTTCGAGTCTTGTGTAGTACCTACTACGTCAACCCGCACATGTTCCAGCTCAATGTCACGATCAACATAGCGGAAGCCGCTCGGGTATGGGTTCACGTTGATTGCTCGAGACTGATTAGTTCATGTTCCACAGTTGCTCATCTAATCCACCAACCTGCGTGAAGTCGTCGCCCTCATCTTCAGGGACAAAGCACCAGGATCCCAACTTCCTCTGGCTCTCCGTCATTTGCTGTAAGGTAATCTCACTACCTTTCTTTTGTCGTACTGGGGCAGGACGGCGTCACACACAACCCCAAGGTCAAACGAGGGGCCGTGGTCAAGTTGAAAGAAAAGTGTGCCTAGTAGTATGCGAAGCACTACCCCATGCAGCGGCGCCAGCACCCGAGCTGCGCCCTTGGAATTGGCCACCTAGGTCGGTGGTGCACCGTGCGATCGGGGTGCCAGTGGTCATTGATAATTCTTTAGAGTGCAGGCATCGTTTCAAGTTGTACCAGCGTTGGCGTTGGAGATGTTGACTGATTGGTTTGCTGGGCATTTTTCTAATATTACAGGCTTTTCATACTATCGACGTCGTGGTTCGTGCATGAAATCGGGATAGGTATGTATCTGACAACTTTAAAATACGCTCGTGCGCACGGTTGAGCGTGTCTCTTCCCCTTGTCCAAGCCCAATGATGTCGTCGTTGCTGTTATGCTCTCTCCAGGCATGATGCGAGCATTTGCGCATAAGTGGGGGATTCGACTACGGTATCTTTTTGGACGACTATATCTTACATGGAATATGTTGTAATTATATTTATGGTCCACCTCGATCACTTTTTCAAGCGCTCTTCTGCAAGATATCATAGTGACCAGGTCTAGCCACGGATCATTAAACGACGCCGACCGGAATCATAGCAACGATCGCTCACCGGTATAATAAAACTAGTGGCTCAGCACAGCCCGACGCGTTCTCCGAAAAATCGACAAAGTTGACCTGGCCGTCTGCAGCGCGCCCATCCAGGTAAGCAACCTTGACATGGACGTCCAATGCCTGAGCGAGGGCGGCCACCTGGACGTGGTCTTTTTCGAGATGCAGTAGTCCATCGCTGAAAGACATATATGTGGACTGACCTGCCTCTTTTCCAAGGGGCTCCACGAATCTCCGGCAGAAATCGTCAACGGAGGTTGGCAATTGTGACTCGGGGTCAAAAAGAAAATCTGCAAATTGGTCGTCGATGCGCATCTGGGCAGAAGTCAGCAGACGCATGTACATCACGATGTAGTTGGACGCTAGGCGAACAGGTGAGATAAGTAGATACCACATCTTGATTGTGAACGTACTTGGTGGGTCCGTAAAACTTTGCCAAAGTTCTCCCCATGCGGTGGCACGACTTGCACCATGAAGTTGAACCAAGCTCTGGAGGATCTCATAAGGTTGCCCATATACACAATCGTCGAATTCAGCTTCCGCAAGCATCTTGCTGGTCGCGGCTAACCGAGCTTCTTTATTACGCTCCGGGGACCTCATAAGGCGATCCAGGTAGGCAAATGCCAATGCTAAAGAGCTGAAATGCATCAAAAGTGAGATCACATCAGATAGAGCAGAGTCACCTCGATAGAAACAATCACCATCGCCTAAAGAAGTGTATAGTGTGATATCTGATCGCCACAGGTGATGCAACACCAACCTTTGGCACGAATTATAATCCTGTAGCCTCGGTTGATCAGGGTATCTATCTGAGCCAGAAAATCGGGAGAATTGGAGTATTCATCTCGCAGGACAGAGGTGGCTTCAGGCGGGGAGACCAGAGGACGCTCCGACTCCATGCTTTCCTCAAGGAACCTCTGTAGAGAGCAGTCACGGGAGGAGCCGATGTGACTGAACGAGTATACCTACTTGGTTCAATTCATAGAGCTGTGCTTGTGTCAGATCTGCGATGTCTGGGGGCGGGGGTGTAAGCTAATGAATTAGTCGCGCCACAAAGGCTCACATACCCATGTCCTCCGGCAAGATAGGATGTCCGCTAAGGAATGGTTCTGGTTCTACTGACTGACCGTCTATATCTTGTGGTAAATCGGTGCTTTTCAACCTCGCTGCAACAATCGCCAACGTGAACATCAAAGATACTATGCTAGAGTTTGTGGACTTACGTGGACTCGGCGGTTTTGCACCCTCAAAGCGATCAGACGTGGGCATTTCAGACAACGAATAGATCTGTGCTGTTCAGTTGAGAAGATGAAGATTGGTTCCCCAGATTTCTCTGCACGTGAGAACGGGCGAGGGTATTTGTATTTGTTTGTCATTACCTTGCATTTTCAACACACATCAACAATCGACGAGATCGTCAACTGCTGGGGCGCAAAAGATTGAAGAGGCCGACACGTCGTCGTTCTCAAACTCCGAGATTTTTTTCACACTCGTGACGCTTTCGGCATATCAACCACAAGCACGATTGAACGCTCCGCCGCCTCTTACGCTGAGATCAAGTGGAAAGTAGGCTTATGGATGCAATAACTCGGTAAGTTGAAAAACCAGTGCATGGCCTGGAAGTAAGTATGATATATGACTGTCGCCATCATCGCGTTGCCACGAGCCAGTCCGTGATCAGTGGACGCCCGATGATCGTTTCAGTTCGACTGAAATGGCAGTCCCTTTGGCCGTCCCTGGTGGGATGTCGTCTCAAAGTGAACGTTTGAACCCCCGTGGTGATGCGGTTGCGCACCAATTGAATTAGGACACAGGTTTGTATTCGAAGTCGAGGCTTTACGACAGCGTCCTTTTCAATGCTACAGTGTATTGTTTGCAGCTGACGTGATGGCACAATTTCAGGTACTTGCCAGTGATACAAAGCCAACTATTTAGCGCCAACATGCCAAACCTCGCACAGTCGCGCCAGACTGTCATATCTAGATATTCCGCTTCTGCAAGATGTCTTCAAGTAACGTCGACTATGCATATCCCGCGTATGCAGCTGCCGCTCGCGTCGTGCTCTACCACAGTAGTATGTTTATATGCCACAGTATTTCCCGTGGTGCTGATTCTACCGCCAGTCGCATCGCTAACCCTTCTGATGTGGAACTCCCTTGTAACACTTGATGATGAAGTTCATTATATCTGGACGTGGGTAACAAGTCTGGTTGTCATTCAGGTCCGCTTCCTGACACCGTATTTTCGACGGCTACAGTATGCGTAATAATAGCCAATTTAAGTGGGTGTACTTCTTTCTTCGGTATTTTGTGATGCTCGCGCATGTGTGAGTGTATTGCAATGCGTCCCATATACATCTTGTCAAGAGCCACTGATTTCAACGTAGAACGCACAACTTCCTGATCGAAGGATTGGCAAACGGCAGCAACCCCCCCAAGCTGTGCAGCATGTGGTTCGCATATGTGGTAATTTTGACACAGACTCTTGGAACCTTGCTCGAGTTTATTTTGGCGTCTCGTGGTAAGTCCAAGGTGATTTCTCGGAAGATGCAGTTCGGTTGGACAAAGTCCACAGTATTTGCTCTGTATAACCGATCCAGGAAGGTTGCATTCCTACTGTTGATTTTGATCTTGATGGAGGTTGCGGGATCAGTGAGAATGCTATGGTTGCGGCAAGCCACCTTTCGTGGAACGTGCCTTCTAATACAAGTAAACAAGAACGGCAGGAATCAAAGGTGAGTCCTGGCTCCGCTGTTCATTCGAGTTTTCGTTAATTAGAGCGTCTGCCCAGCATATTAGGGCTCGTCGTCCATTGTATGCTTATTAGCTTGACATTGTTCAAGTACTTCTTTGCTCTCAGGGCAGGTTGGGGGAGAACCCCTCTTGTATCACTCGTGGTTCGCGATGGCAGTACAGTGTATGTTACAATTATTTGTAAGTAGCGTCACCAGCAACAGTCGGGTCGGTCAGCTCGGTACTAACCTGATGATTTAGTCTTGATTGTATCAATGGTGATTTTATGTGACTTGGAGAACGAGCGAGGAGTCGCGATCTTTTTGTTTGTGTTTTTGTTTGGCGTGATCATTGCGTGTTGCTGATCCTTGTCCTTCTTGCAATTCAGTTGGTCCACGTCTCTGTTCAGTATCTCGGTATGACCACATTTGGTTTCGGGAATATGTTCATTCATGACATCGCATCCAGGGATGTCGCATGATACTAAGCATGGAGCGCTTTGCAAAAGGGAAGAATTCGCTAGAATTACCCTCCAGCCAGCCACTGTTCACCAGTGAATTTAGCATCGGAACACTTGATTCTGGTAAGCGGCATGACAGAACTGTCCTCTAGCTTCATCGGCCCGTGACTATTGTAATAGATCGTACTCTAGGAAACCATCAGCATGACTCTAACGTCGCGCCGCCTCTTACTGTCCGAGGATGGGTGGAGCCTCAGGCTTGTATACCACGCCCTCAGGTCACAGGCCGAGCATAGCGGGAGAATATGATGAACCGACGGTATTGGAAGGCGGCTGGACCAGGACTAAATTTTGAAATGTAGGACTCGAGGTTGTCTTGCCAAGAAATGCCGTCCACAACTCGAACTTCCCTCGGACCGAATGTATGAACGTGCAATTTCCTTCCTTTCGACAAAGGCGAGAAGACAGTGACAATCAAGAACCCAGCACCATAGATTCTGTATTAGGAGCTTGACTAACAATCTAAGATATATTATAATGCGAGAGCAAGCAGAATTTATGTAAAGCATTCGCACCACCTCGAACATGTGAATTGGTAGAGCACATCTTATGATGCGGTCATTGATATCACCGAATAGTGGGGATTGTTGGAATCTCTATAGTACGTTGAGCTTGAGCTTCTTGTTCTTCTCGGATTGTCTTGCGCGCATTCAGCCTGAGAGTTTTGGTCATGCTAGCCAGCATTGCCTAGATCGGATCTACTTACACGCTGAGCATGGAGTTCAGGTATGCTGTGGATTGACGTCGATTAGTCTAGTGAGAGAATTACGTGGAACGACAGTGGGCTCACTCTTGCTTAGTATGACACCCGGGCCAGCAGTCAGAAACTGACCCACTCCGTTATCCTGTAAGTAGTACTTGGGAACCACATCAATTCCGATTTAACGTGTTCCCTGGCAGTGTGCTTACCGTGACCACCACTGCTGATGAATTGATGCTGCGTGGCGGGGAAGCAAGACTGCATCACGGCGCTCGAAATATTGAGGTCCAGACTTACAAGGAAAGAAGTCCCATCTGAACGAAGATGATGTTCAATTTCTTGATATAATTACCGCGCCTGTTAAGGGTTGGAATGACGCCATGCGCAATAATGGGAAGAAGTACCGATTTGCACCTGTCCTCCCTGGTCGCAGGTAATACATAATAGAACCAGTGATGATGGCATCACAAAGAGCGCTCGCTATTGCAGCCAACGGCGTAAACTGTGTCGTGGTCGTGAGTTTAGCACACGCAGTCTCACAGTACTGTACCTCAGTGGTGAGCAGAACTTGATACGTCGGCGTGTGGATTCTGCAAAACGATCGATAAGAAATCCGGGTATAATACTTAGCCACCCACAATTCTGCCGTAAACACTGCAGTGTCGCCAGTCAGGGATATCAATTAAGGCATCCAGCTGACGGAAGGAACGGAGAGACACGAACAGAGTCCAAGCACTGGTTTGTAATTGAATGAATTAGATCACAAGCTTTGTTTGATTGCTTACCCAGTTGAGCGAGGGCGGACACAATCTGTCACTTTGAATTCAGCTAACCTCAGCGAATGGTATCCGAGTTTCAGATCATACCACGGCGGACGTAATGACTCGATTCCGACTGCTGACTGCAATGTGGAAGTTAACAAGGACGAGAGGGAATCCCAATTACTCACTTATCCAGACTCGATGAACGTAGAAGCTGTCAGGGCATCAGACAACGGTTCAGTTTGAATAGTGTATAGGTTTACCTTTGGACAATAAAGTTGATGCAGTACTTGAATAGAATCATTCACGAAACCCTTGGCGGAGCCGCGTGCCACTTACTACGAGTAAGACACCGAACTAAAACAATTTGTACATTCAGTATCTACATCGCGAATTAGATGAATGAGCCACTTACGATCAATAATCTAGCATGTGACGCAATATGAGCTTCGAAAACGGTTTCACTTCATCCACGTACTCACGCGGGCAGATAGATCACACACTCCGGAGAATCATTCAACCGACAACCGACCAAAAGATAGTGGTAATACCACAGCGACACGAATGTCTGGGCGCTGTCAAGGACGCTGGTCCAACGTCAATCATATGGCGAAATCCGGAAGGGTAGACACACAAGACGATGAACACCTGCGTATGGATATGATCAGCTACGAGATCCTGTGTGCATCCAAAAATGCTCACCAGTATCTTCAGTTGGACCTTATCGTGTGGAAACGCTTGCACGTAGAATACGAATTGACCAACTCCGACCCCATATAAGCTGGCATGTGGTTGATGATGCATTCAAACCAATCGTGAGTGCGTAGATTGACGTACGCTCCTCCAATCGTCAAACCTGCAGAGGTGGTTAGTCTTCGACCACGAGGCTCTAATGCATCTTTACATACCTATCATACCAGGACCCCATATCAATTGATGAGGAACTGTGCTCATGGCGGACGGAAATAACTTGTGTAGTTCGACGGGAACGTACGAGGTAGGTCGTACTTATGTCCAGTCTATAGCATCAGATGACTCAGCCCCACTGTGAGTTCGCAACATGTTCAAGAACTTTGAGGACGCCTGAAAAACTTTCAATGGGGTTACGTGAGGTTACTACAGTCTGAAATAAATGCCTATCTGCTCACCGTCAGTCCGCTCGGGAGGGAAGCTCAGCTTCTTCCATAGAAATCTGGCATACAAGTAGACTAACTGTAACGTTACTGTTTGGCTACATGAGTACGGTTCCCGGCACGCACCATGAAAGGACTCATTGAAGGCCCGGTTGATCGTTTTTTTTTGCGATTGCCAATCTAGTACGCAGACAGTCCGTTACGTTGACAAAAGACGACACTTCGCCCCGCTGAAGGGAGAACTCTGATTGGCCGTTTCCAAAAATGGAAAACCCTGAACTAACCGAAAACAAAAGTTGAATTCAACTGAGACTCTACTAGCAGCTTGTTCGAACTGCTGATCAGTGAGTGGCCCATCGATTACATATCAATTGAATTAGACATGCTTGCATGGTTCGATTACCAAGACAATGTGCCATTTACCCGGTAATTTTTACGCTTGGGCGTGTAGCAATGCATTACAAGCCCCGAGCCGCGTCCTGAAAACGGTTCGGATTCCTCATGTTGTCTGGTATAATTTTTTTTTCGGCCGCTTACCAGTCTGTGGTCAAGCTGGAAATTAAGTGTCATGTCGCCGCATCGACGTTCTTCCTGTCCAAGTATCCAGGTCTTTTCGTCCTGGAAAGACACCAACGTGCAAGGCGGAACAGCTGGGTATGTCACCTAAGATGCTAAGTTGTAGTATGATCTCTCCTTTACCTATGTTCCGTATAAGACATATACCCCGTTGGATTGATGATTTGGCTGCCAGCGCTGCCAGAAAGGGTTGGGTTATGAGAGAGACGACTGTAATACCTCTTTCGGTTGTGCCACCAGAGCTCTCCATAGTCTCCTCGAGATGGGCATATGGGGGCTGGACGACGCGGAACTCATTATCGACGTGACGAGAGAAAGAAAAATGAAGCGCCAGTGAAAGGATGATCGCCGAGTGTAAACCAACGAGCTAAATTGATCAGGGGCAGTGTTGGTGTGAAGGACCGTAAGACGCACCGTCCCTCCAGTTGCTTTAAATATCTCTGCAAGCATGGTTTCTAGGATGACGAGGAGGTGGTCACGGAAGGGTATGTACAAGTGCAAGATAGGCAAACTTACGATGTTGACCGTGTTCCAACTTCCAAGCCTCGATTAAGTAAAGACGGCCCCGCCATCATCCATCGCCAATGGTGACCAATCAGAAGCAGAGATTATAGAAATGCATTATCGAGTAACCATATGGTTACTTGTATTCCCCGTTGATGGGAAGTACATCGCCGGCAGAGGGCGCGAAGGAGTGGTCAGGTTTTGGGAAATGAAAGAGAGTCGGGAGCCGGGAACCCCCTTGGGCGCGGGAGGCTGTCCTCAACATCGCGATATCGCTTGACGCAAGGTTGATTGTAAGCGGGACGGTTAGTGGCTGACTTACCGCGTATGACATAGTGATCATTGTTAAGATCAAAGTGCATACCGGTGTGCGGTGACTGCGGGCGACTTGTCGTCGGCCTCGAAAGAGGTCAAGTTGCCACCGGATCCTAGTGCGACAAGACAGGTTGCGTCTGGTCACCGGAAAGCAGCTATTGAGTCCTCTGCAGCACGACAACTACTTCAAGCCTGTGAGTATGACCCGGTCAGTGCGACTCGGATTTGGCAGGAGCTTCAACTTCGTGAAGATTTTCAGGCATAGATCCCTACTAGGTTATCTGAAGGTAAGTTGGTAGACTGCCGACACACGAGGTTATCAATATACATCATGATGGGAATGCTGTATGCATACATACCTCCGCATCAGACTCACAGCCAAGCAAAGAGCATAGGCTGTACAAAGCTGTGGTTCCTTTGACAGTAGAACTGGGTCTACTCGTTCGTTTCTCAACATCTGATACAGTCAACCCATTCCTCTTACTGGTGACATATGTCATCGTCTGCATATCCGGTGCGTTTCAAAGAAATCGTTGTCTCGAGTCCAAGGCTTCACAGCCACTTCATCCTCCCAGGCAACGTCCGACTCCGAGTCGAGCCCATGCTCACACGCAAGTCCACACCCAGCACTCCTTGCTCCATACAGTTGGAATGCAGGTCCAACCTCTCGGAGTGATGTCCTTGATAAGGATACCTTCCTTTGGGAGGATCAGGCTCGCAAACGAGCTCACATACTTGCAACTTGGCCAGATCCCGAGCACACACCGGATATGACTTGGCCAGAAGAGGAGGAAGTACTAGTAGGAGTCATCGAGGGAGAGATTCAAGAAAATGTCACTGAGAAAGAAAGGGAAGACAAGTAAGAATTTCTGGCCTCGACTGACGGAACTCCTTCGTGACGCATCCAATTGCAGTCCACGTGGCCCTCTGCGACTGTACGATTGCGAAAACATGATCTTGAAAAATCAACAAACCTACCTCGAAGAGACACAGGGCGTCACTCCTCCTTATCTCATTGTTTCACAAGTTTGGGGAGAGATCAAGGAGTATCTGGCATTGCCTACCGTTGCCTGGCCTATCCCCGTATCTGAGAAGAAGAAATGGGACGCTATCCGGGATTATTGCAAGAAGAAAGGCATCAAGTGGTTATGGATGGACATTCTATGCATTAACCAATCTAGGGACAGGGAGGCAGAAGCTGAGAAAGTGGTCGAGGTTCCGAAGATGAACCATTACTATCGGGACGCAACGGCCTGTCTCGTGGTTCCCCAGAACTATGAGACATTCTCCCTTGCATATTCAACTATCATGCGCATCCTATTCAGTATCGCGGACACAGGGGCTTCAGTCAAGGATCATGCGGAACCCATCTGGGATGCCCTCGCAAGTTTCGAAATGGTACTCGATGATGCGTGGCTCTGGAGGGCGTGGACGTTTCAAGAATTGCTCCTTCCCAAGAAGCACGTCCTCTTGGATGACCAAGAATTCTCCATTGATGATCTGGAACGGTGCTTTGGTTGGTACTTCAAGATGCTAAGACTCGAAATACTGGAGAAGCCAAGCGGCGGGAGGGAGTATAGCTGGATCTACCGAGACGACACCGGCCTTAGAATGTCTATGAGTAAAGGGTGGGGTCCGCTTAGAATGACTTGGGGCCTGAGGACCGCGCTTCAACGAGACGGATATCTCAATCTCCTCCCTGCCGTGATGGCCAATTCCATGAGGCATTGCAAATTTCCCGTGGACCGGCTACTCGGAGTATACGGGCTGCTGAAAGAGGAGGATAGGTTGACTACACTGCACGAACCCGACGCCACCACCGACAGTCTCTCCGCTGAAGACAAGAAGTCACCTGATGGCATTGCGTCAGGCGTACCCCCTGATCAGCCATCTGCACACCTTTCTTCCTCCCATCAAATTGCACGACTTGAATGGCTATGGAAACGGACAATGGTGAAAACCGTGACAGAAGGCAGGGTGTGGCCATTGCTCTTAGATGTAATGGTTGCCAATGCACCGAAGGGTACGAACTGGATTCCAGACATAGTCAAAGCGCCGGGTTCCGAATTCCACGAAGTGTGGACCCAACGCAACCAGAGAGGGGTGACCGTGACAGAAGCTGGTGTGCACCTGACCGCAAGGGTGGTGGGACGCATCAGTGGGATGAGCGCTACCATCGGTGATGGGACCGGGGAGTTGAATAAGGTGTTCGCATGTGCTTGGACATTGGTGGCAAAGGGGTTTAGCTCTGAACCGATCATGGAGTGGCTGGAGGAAGGACTTGCCAACTCGTCTTTAACAGTGCCACCCGAGGACGTCAGAGAAGCTCAAACTCGTCTACGACAAGCTCTCCATGCGCCATCCCTCCTGCATTGCTTCATCATAGTGGAAAAGATGAACCTCCGACACAAACTGGTACATGGTCGTGGTATAGCCGGGTGGAATAGGGCAGTATTCACGGCGCAACCCGGACCAGGCTACTCGAGTGCAGATGGGACGTACGTATTCCTGGGCTGGAGATACAGCGCAAAGACTGCGGACCCAGAACAATGCTGGATCCTGGACGTAACAGCAGGCTCCCCGGACGCACGGCGCTGGGTGATAGCGAACAAGATCGGGCCAAACGCATTCCACAAGATTGGTTCAGTGGCTGCTAGCTCTGTCCCGGTCTTCACGACAAACCATGTGTACCGCCGGGTGATCTTGGATTAACCACGAGCGCCGTATTGGCACGAATGGGCGATCTACATATCTCATACACCAGGCACGGCTGGAACTTTAAATTGCTCATTCTCTGAAATTGGTCGCAACCAAGGCTTCAGTGGCAACCAGGAATGATTGTTCTTAGACATGACGGCGACGGTACTTGCTGGTTATGGACCTTCTTTGTATGGTATACGTGTCTCAACTCTCTCTGTACTAGGCCGTCGTCGGGTCCGCATGTTATTGTAAGTTGGTCAATGGTCACTTCAAAAGTTCAACCCGTGACGCCTCCATTGAGTCGGGCTCAGTTGGGTGATGGGCCGTTCGGAAGATTTACTTTTCGATATCACCAACCAATCACTAACTTACTTGCCGGCAAAGGCTCATACCGGCCCTGTCACCCAACTACGAAACCTCGCGCGTCTCACTGAGCTCGGACAGGTCCTCATGATCACATGCGTCCAAAGCGCGGCGCCACCGATGGACGTCCGTTCTATTTTAAAAACCATCCCATTCGCAATCGCGGTCAACTTTTGCTATTCGGGATGACCGCACCCACCTAGCTGTCGGTGGTCACAAATCATCATGAATTGTCATGGATCGTCGCAGCATCGGATTCAAACGTAGACAAACTACTTGAGCTACGAGAGCCACAAGTGAGGGGAGCGTTAAGGGAGCATTTGGAACATATGCAACATGAAAGGAATATGAGTATGAGACATGCAACCGCTCGACGACCGGACCGGTGGAAATCCGGCATGTGGAGTACGTGACCTATAATGTGTGGTATACATACTTAATGGAGTGCCGAAAAGCAATAGATGCTGGTTCAGGGGGAAGTGGTGCCCAGTATGTATAATGAATGGTCTGGCATATCAAATCAACAAATGTGAAGCAAAGAAACATTCGCACCGCCAAGTCCATGTGGATCGGCAGTGCACATCTTATGACGCGGTCACTGATGTCACTGAATAGTGGGGATTGTCGGAACCTCTATGGTACGTTGAGCTTCAGCTGCTTGATCGTCCCGGATTGGCTTGCGCGCATTCAGCCTGAGAACTTTGGTCATGCTAGCCGGCATTGCCTAGATCGGATCTACTTACACGCTGAGCATGGAATTCAGGTATGCTGTGGATAGACGCCAATCAGTCTAGTGAGAATTGTGTAGAACGACTACAGGCTCACTCTTGCTTAGTACCATACCCGGGCCAGCAATTAGAAACTGACCAACTCCATTATCTTGTACGTAGAACTTGGGAGCCACGTCAGTTCCGTTTTAACAAGTGTTCCCAGTAGTGCACTTACCGCGACCACTACTGCTAATGAATTGATACTGCATGGAAAAAAAGAAAGACTGCATCACAGCACTCAAAATATTCAGGCGCAGTCTTACAAGGAGAGAAGTCCCATCTGAACAAAGATGACGTTTAGTCTCTTGATATAGTTACCGTGCCTGTGAAGGGTTGGACATAACACCACGCGCAATAATGGGAAGAAGTACCGATTTGCGCCTGTCCTCCCTGGTCGCAGGTAATACATGATCGAACCTGTAATGAGGGCATCACACACACAGCTCGCTACTGAAGCAAACGACGGAAGCTGTGTCGTGGTCGTGAGTTTAGCACCCGCATTCTCATAGCACTGTACCTCAGTGGTAAGTAGAACTTGATACGTCGGCGTGCGGGTTCTGCAAACGATTAATGAGAAGTCCGAGTATGATACTTAGGCACACACATCTCTGCCGCACACACTGCAGTGTCGCCAGTCAAGGATATTAATCAAGGCGTACACAGAAGAAATGGAGAGACACGAACAGAGTCCAAACACTGGTTTGAAATTGAACGAATTAGATCAAAGATTTTGTTCGATTGCTTACCCAGTTGCGCGAGGGCGGACACAATCTGTCACTTTAAATTCAGCTCTGGGCTAATCTCAGGGAATGGCATCCGAGTTTCAGATCGTACCACGGCAGATGTAATGACACGATTCCGACCGCTGACTGAAAAGTAAGAGGTTAACAAAGACGAGAGGAATCCCGTAATCACTCACTTATCCAGACCCGATGAATGTAGAAGCTATCATAGTATCAGGGCATCAGACAACGGTTTAGTGCGAATAGTGTATGGGTCTACCTTTGAACAACAAAGGTGATGCAGCACTTGAAGAGAGTCATCCACGAAATCTGCGGTGGAGCCTCGTGCCACTCACTATGAGTGAAAGACCAAACTAAGATGAGTTGTGCACTTAGTATGTACGTCTCGAATTAGATAAATGAGCCACTTACGATGAACGATCTTGCGTGAGATGCAATATGAGCTTCGAAAACGGGTACACCTCATCCAGTGACTCACGCAGGCATATAAATCACACACTCCGGAGAGTCATTCAACCGACAATCGACCAAAAGATAGTGGTAATACCACAGCGACGCAAACGTCTGGGCGCTGTCGAGGACGCTGGTCCGAGGTCAATCATATGGCAAAATGTGGAAGGGCGGACACACAAGGCGACGAACACCTGCGGCACATAAGGAACAGCAAAACCTGTGTACATCCGAAATGCTCACCAGTACCTTCAGTTGGACCTTGTCGAGTGGAAACGCTCGCACATAGAATGTGAGTTGACCAACTCCGGCCCCATATAAGCTGACATGAAGTTAATCATGCATACAAACCAATCATGAGTGGGCAGATTGACGTACGCTCCTCCAATCGTCAAACCTGCAGAAGTGGTTAGTCTTCGAGGACGCGTGCTCTGGTGCGTCAGTACATACCTATCAGGCTGGGACCCCACATCAATTGAAAGCTAGGTGTGCTCATGGCAGACGGAAACTGGTACGACGGGAAACGTACGAGCTACAAAGTAGGGCGTATTTATGTCCAGTCGGTGACGTACTATCGCATCAGAGGCAGTGACTCATCCCCACGAGTTCGAAACACATCATGATTGAACTCAAGCAAACTTTGAAGGGGGTTACGTGAGGTTACTACTGCACCTGACGCAGCAGAAGGGTGAAAATGAATGCTTACCTGCTCATCGTGTCGGTCCGCTAGGATGGAAGTTGAACGTTGAACGCTGAACCTCCATTCTAAGAAATCTGGACCACAAGTAAACAGACCAACTGCCAGCGTAACGTTACTCTGGGTACTCGTCCCTGGATGGCCATAAATCGAATTCATTCAATTGAATTGGACAAGTTTTTCCTCGCAACGTACCTGAGCCGCATCACAAAACCGGATTCCTCCTATTGTCTGGTATATTTTTTTTTCAACCGCTTGCCGCTCATCGTGTGTTTCACTGAGTTCGAACTACGCCTGAGTCATGTGGTGTGGCAAGTGGGCCCGGATCATCCCAAGGGAGCGTTTTGGGACATATGCAACGTGCAAGGAATGTGAGTTTGAGACATCATAAGTATGCAACCGCTGAGCGGAAATTCGAGATGTGGAGTACGTACGAGGACTAGAATGTGTTTACAATGTCGTGTAAAGTTGGCTGCATGGGAACCGTCCTTGGCACCGCTGCCTTGTCAGAAAACCGGGTCCGGATTCCTCGCATTGTCTGGCATAGATTCTTTTTTTCATCGATCTTCCTGAGTGAGACTGGCAGTCGGACTCAATTCGGTGATGCGGTTCGGAAGATTTTCTTTTCGATATCACTACTTGCCGTCAAAGGCCCATATACCGGTCATGTCACCCAACTATGGAACCTGGTCAAAGGAAGAGCTCATCGCGCGTCTCACTGAGCTCGAACTACGCGCCAATGCAGGTCCTCATTATCGCAAGCGTCCAAAGCGCGGCGTCACTGATGGACGTCCGTTCCATTTCAAAGACCATCCCGTTCGCAAGATTGCGGTCAAGTTTTGCTATTCAGGATGGGAATACAATGGTCTGGCGTATCAGATCGATCCAACCCCATTGCCGACTGTCGAGGAGGTACTCTTCCAAGCATGTGCAAAGGCGCGATTGGTGGATGCGGAGGCTGGTTTGGTCGGATGTGGGTGGGAGAGGTGCGGGAGGACTGACGTAGGTGTGAGCGCTGCTGGACAGGTCGTCTCGCTCTGGGTGAGGAGCGCGCTCTCGGTCAACAACACGAAACCAACCTTGGAGCCTGAACCCGATGTACCAGCATCGGACCTGGCAGGTTCATCAACCGCAGAGCTAGATGCTGTACCCGGTGCAACGCCAGACATCGACCAAGTATTCCCGGACTTCCCGTCGTTTGACCTCGTCGACGAACCCCCTTCAAACTCGTCTGCCCCACCTCCGCGCACCGAGGAACTACATTATGTTTCCATCCTCAACCGCGTGCTCCCACCGACTATACGCGTTCTCGCCTGGTCCCCTATATCCCCAGATTTTTCCGCCCGGTTCAACTGCGAACAGCGACACTACAAATACTTTTTCACCGCTCACAACCTCGACATCGCCCTCATGCAACACGCCGCCACCGCCCTTGTCGGCGAACACGATTTCCGCAATCTGTCCAAACTAGACCCAGCTAAGCAGATCACCGACTTTCGTCGTCGGATCATGAAAGCCGACTTCGCCCTCGTCTCTGGGCAAGGAGAGAACGCTGTATACGTGTTGGACCTCGTTGGTTCTGCGTTTCTGTACCACCAAGTACGGCACATCATGGCTGTCCTGTTTCTCGTCGGTGCAGGCCTCGAATCTCCGTCGATCGTGCCCACGCTGATGAACGTCGATGGGTCCGAGCGTCCCCTTTCCCCCACCGATGCACCCCTCCCTATTGTCGACCGAAAACCAGAATACCAGATGGCAGATGCCCTTCCTCTCATGCTCTGGGATGGCGCATTTGCAGACTCGGACATACGGTGGCAAACTGGCGATGATGACGGTGGGGGCGAGGAAGCAAGGACCAAGGGCGACCTATATCATCAGCTGCATTCTGTACATCAGCGTTCGCTCATCCATACCACCCTCGAAGCCCATTTCCTTGCAGCTACCGCTCGCTATCATGCCCCGCCTCCCCGGTACTTCCCATTCCGTACGACAGGACTGACGACGTCGACAATCCCACCGCTAGCGAACAAGGAGCCTCCAGTGCTTGATGTGCCCCTGGGCGGAGGTACATATAGAAGGGGAGTCAAATACGTCCCCATAGTTCTGCGAAAGAGGCTCGATCATGTCGAGGTTGCCAACGCACGTTGGCGGACTGGAAAAGGTAATCGCAGAACTGAAAGAGTAGATGCGACATACACTATTAATAGCACCATTGATGATGCGTAGTTATCTGTGCCGGGAATTCCATGTGCAGTGAAAGAACAAATTAATTCTTGTGGAATAGGGGAACAGTGGGGCTAAGCAAAAGGCGCCTGCAGACTCATCTAACAAAGCTTGCCGCAGTCGTGATGTATCTTCCGATGTGAGATAGCACAAGGACACGGTGACTCTACGCCAATGGACCATTGCTCAAGTAAGCGTACGTGCAGGCGTCTTCCGTAGCTGGATTTCCAGAGAACCCCGCCGCTGAGGAGGGTTAGAGGTCATGAAAAAATAACACACATACAAATGAGGTCATTGCCGATAAGCTCGAAATCTTTCAGAGGCCATGTGGTCAGCAGCAGCTTCATCTCGCCGTCTTTGTCTTTGTTCATTCTGAAAATATCGTCACTACAACTCGGAGTAGTAACGACGGTGGAGTGCGCTTCTCTTTCGCAGCAGTCTCGAAGTCACCTTCCCTGATACCAACTTGGCAACACCATACCACAGGCGCCTTCACCTTTTCTTCGACTGGTGTGACAGTAACTTCTTCCTTCGAAGTCCTGACGTCATGAAACGCGACACAGGTTGACTTGTCCGTCGACGTGGTGTGCCACGTTCCTTGGATAACCTGATGCTTGACACGGAAGGTGACCATGCCGCGGACTGCCAGCCGTTCGACCCCTGGATTGTGCTTAGAACAACCTACGATCGTCAGCTAACACGCGTTATTTTGGTCGTTTCTACACCTTGAATAATAAAATGACCCCGGGCCAGAGACATTGTGACGATGTTTTTTTGAGGGTTACCAGGATGTTTGTCATTGGTATTTTTTTTCCGGTAATGATACATATCGTCAAGCTTCAAGTCAAAATTTTGCACAAAGTCCCAATGGTTGACTCTCGAACCACTCACTCATTGCACTACCACACAACCCTACAACCATCACCACCAGTTGCTCGCTCACCACACCACCACCACTTGGTCACCGGCCAGGTGAACTGATGCACATTCAAAGGTCAGGTATCTTTCTATTATGATATCTGGGAGCTGCTGGTGAGTTGCTGTGCGAGTATTATTGTCTGTCAAGTTTTTCTCAATCAGGAGCTGTGGGCCGTTGCTAATCATGGTGTACTCGCTCATTTTAACTAGAGCCACTCCCAAAAATTTCCAGTGGTTAAGGTTAGGGTTGGCTCGGGAAATCGTGAAGCAGCTGTGCATTGGAGTATATGGTTCGTCACTGACTCACCTTTCGCCGGTAGGTGATGCGGAGGCCCATCGCACCAGTTCGATTCAAATGGTAGTCCCTATGGCCGTCCCTGGTGGGAGGTCTCAGAGTGAACCCTCGTGGTGATGCGGCTGCGCACCAATTGAATTAGACAGGTTTGTACTATTCGAGACTTTACGACAGCGTCCCTTTTGATGCTAGCAGTGTATTGTTTGCAGCTGATGTTGATGGCACAGGACAGGCCACATTGCGGCTATGGTGATATAAAGCTAAATACTTAACGCCAACATGCCAAACCTTTCACGGTCACGCAAGACTGTCATAATCAGAAATGTCTTCAAGTAGTGTCGATGCAATAGCTGCAGCTGCCGCTCGCGACGTGCACTATCACAGCAGTATGTTTTATGGCGTAGTGTTTCGCCTGGTGCTGATTTTACCGCCAGTCTCATCACTAACCTTTCTGGTGTGGCACTCCTGTGTGACACTTGATGACGAAGTCCAGTATATTTGGACGCACGTAACAAGTCTGGTTGTTATTCAGATCAGCATCCTGACATCGTGTTTCATCTCTTGCAGTATGCGTAACAAAAACCCCTTCAAGTGGGCGTACTTCTTTCTTCGCTATGTTGTAATACTCGCACATGTGTAAGTGAAATGCAACGTGTCCCATACACATCTTGTCAAGAGCTACCGATTTCAACTCAGAGCACACAACTTTCTGATCGAAGGATTGGCAAACGGCAATAATCCCCCTAAGCTGTGCAGCATGTGGTCTGCCTATGTGGTAGCTTTCTCACAGATTCTTGGAACCTTGCTCGAGGTCATTTTGGCGTGTCGCGGTGAGTCAAAGTGATTTCTCTGTGGGAAGATGCAGCTTGGCTGGACAAAGCCCACAGTATTTGCTCTATATAACCGATCCAGAAGTATTGCATTCCTACTGTCGATTTTGATTTTGACGGAGGTTGCGGGGACAGTGAGAATGCTATGGCTTGACACGGACTTTTACGAAATATGCCTTCTACTACGACTGACCAAGAACGGCAGGAATCAAAGGTGAGTACTTGGGTGCTGGCTCCGCTGTTCATTCGAGTTTTTGTTAATTAGAGCGTCTGCTTAGCATACTATGGTTCACCGTCCATTGTATGCTTATTAGCTTGACATTGTTCAAGTACTTCTTCGCTCTCAGGGCAGGTTGGGGGAGAACCCCCCTTGTATCACTCGTGGTTCGTGATGGCAGTACAGTGTATGGTACAATTGCTTGTAAGTAGACATCACCACCAACAGTTGGGCTTGGTACTAACCTTGACCCAGTTTTACTTGTATCAGTGGTGGTTATATATGGCTTGGATAATGTGCGAGGAGTCGCAAACTTTTTGTTTGTGTTTTTTGTTTGGTGCCGTTGCGTGTTGCTGATGGGCCCGACCTTCCTTTCTTCCAGCTGGGCCACGTCTCTGACCAGTGTCTTGGTATGACCGCATTTGGTTTCGGGAATGTGTTTACTCACGACATCACATCTAGGGGTGTCGCATGATACTAAGCTTGGAGCGCTTTGCCAGAACAGATATCTCAATAGAATCACCCCCAGGCCAGGCACACTTCACCAGCGTATTCAGCATCAGAACACTTGTCGGTAGGCTTCATGATAGATCCACCTCCTAGGCTCTTTTCTTCGTGACTATCTGGCGTAGAGCGGCCAGGAGTTAACAGATACTGCTATGAGACAGTACTTACCTCCGGTGTATGCTTTCGATGGGCCACGTACGTGCCGCGTGGCTGGCTCTCTGCCACTAAATTCCACCACCTTCCTTGTCGGCCTACCAAACATTGTGTGTGAAATGACACAGATATATGCCAATGGTCGTCGAGTTTTGCACCTTGGGAGCTATAACCTATTACCAAGTATACTGGTGTAAGTAGTGCTGATGGCCCGATCCAATGAAGAAGGACAATCCTTCTTGCCCCACTGGGAGGCTAATAACACCAGGAACAGGGATCCTGCCACTTCGACAACCTGCCCATTACGATAATGTTCTGAGTGACCAATCCTCTGAACATGCGCTAGGTCCTCATAACCGCTCCCACTTGGCACGACACCCCTTCCTTTCCTCGGAAACGTACTCGGCATGAACAAGGACCCGCTCCATCTTGCATATACAGCGTCGTCAAAGTACGTGCTTCGTGTACCTACAAACCAATGTCATACCAATGTCGACGTGCGATCGTCGAACTGGCGACAGAATTTATACGCCCGTCTTGCGCCAGGACATTATCATGTTGAAGGAACAAGTCGCCGTTGCGTTGCTCGAAAAGCGCTCGCAAAAACACTCTGATCAACCTGTCTTCTCTGCTGCGGGCCTGTGTGTTCTCTCGGCGTTTCTGTGCTCTTTGCGCTGACGGGTACATTTGGGAGTTGCGTCAACGACTGGCCGAGTCTGAACAGAAGGTGAGGGAGCTGGTCCAGTGCGCGCCGAGCTCCGAGAGTCGAATCTGGGAAAGGCTCAAGGATTCGTTGTTTGAAAATATGGGGGGAGGTGTGCGCGGTGAGTGGTGCCGTCGTCTGAGAGACGAAGAGATGGATTCTCAAAAGCTGGTGTCGTTGATTTATGTGAGCGGATTGACCTGTATCCTCCCCTGGATATTTCTTTCGTTTACAACCTTGCGTAGATACCCTTGCGCGTAACGAAACCTGCCGCATTCCGTGAGGCTGTCCCCACCGCAAGAACTACCCGACATTTCCTGACTGAATATTCGGAATAAAAAGGTCCTAGTAACATCGAGGTACCGACTACAATGGAACAGAGCCAAGAGAAAATTTCAGTGGGATGGACAATTTCAACAAATACACGCACAAATAGCTTAGAGCCCATTGTAACTGCAAGGAAGTTGATAGCGTTGCCAATCTGATGGCATAACATTGCGAACAACAACTCGACTGCTGACGCCTGTTTATGTGTGGTAACATCTCGGTGAGACAAATGAATGCTATGGAAGCTGTGTTCGATCTAGACACATGCCGGAATGTGATGAGAAGGGCCTTTTTCTTTCCTGCTGATGGATAATCGTGCCGTAGGAAATTGTCTCTCGTATACCATGATGTCCCCTCAAATCCACCGACTGCCAGTCAGCGTGATAGCGTGCATCCTGGGCACTTGGACGCTCCTTAGGGAGCGACCAGAACGGTAATACACTGAGTGCCCAATGTTCGTCAGTAGCCCAGGGGAGGCGACGGTCCGGAAACTTGCACTGTACACTTTTCAACCGGATGACAACCCTCTCAGGTTCACCCCTTTCCATGGGATGTTACTAGTGCCTATCCCTGAATCGTCAGTATAGAATCCCCTACCATGAGCGAGAGAGTTGGCCCACCCAAGCATGATGCAGCCAAGGAAAGACACATCGGCGATGGTTTCGGTCCACATTCGTCGCCAAACAGCTTTTGCGCAAACCATCGTGTACTAGCTCCGGGGTCGGTGGAACACCGATTCAAGTATGTATTCTCCACCCACGAAGATATTGGAAGGCTTCCCAAGGACGGCCGGAAAATCTTGACGAGGTTACAGCCAAATGATCGCAGAAGTGGATTGTTCGTTTTCCCCACTCCCCCGGCCTTCAAGACGGGTGAACCTAGTTGACATATTATTCAGGCGCTAGAATAGCATTCGGCGCGATCGGTAGCAGATATTATTGATGATGAGTACTCCATTAAATACTCGCGACTGCACCTGGTCTTGTCCAAGTGTGACGATTCGCACGATCACGTTGAACTTCGACACCCTTTCGCAAGGTGGCTCGGCTCCTTCATTGTGTACTTCCAATGTCGCGTTCGCCAGCACCACAGTCATCCAACTCTCTTCTTCTTCGCCGTCAGCTTACAGAGCTCACGAAACGTCCCGTCGAAGGCTTTTCCGCAGGTACGGGCAATGTTCCTTGATGGTGTTGATCTCCAACGGATCCCTGACAGAATTATGGGAAAGGACTCGTCGATGATAACAATCTATATGAATGGGATGTCATGATTATCGGGTGAGTCGTTTCTGAGGGATCGCTGCACCATGCCACCTTGCTGATCTCCTCGAAAGGCCACCTGATACACTCTAGTGAATACCTCTCCTGTCTCCAGATGGTTTTGCTGCTGATCCCCTTTCTCACCCAGCGAGGGTGGTTTCTTCAAGGCTCGATTGACTTTCCCACCCGAGTACCCTTTGTTGCCTCCCAAGATGAGGTTCCTCACTCCGATGTGGCACCCGAACAGTTGAGTCATCTTTGAGACAAGAAGTGATCCAATGCTAGATGTCACACAGTCTACCCAGATGGCGTCGTCTGCATCTCGATCTTGGTGAGAATCACGCAGAATCATTCAAATTGAGCTTATCAAATATTGGTCAGCATGCACCCGGCGATGACCAGTATGGTTATGAAGATGCGGGCGAACGATGGATGCCCGTTCATACGGTTGAGACCATTGTGCGATTGTCCTCGAATTTCCCGATTGCGAAATCTAACCATCGTGTACCATAGCTTATCAGTGTCATTTCTCTTTTATCTTCGGACACCCCGAACACGGACAGCCCAGCTAACGTTGATGCAGCCAAAGAGATCCGCACTGATCTAGCTGGTACGTTTTTCTGCACACCCGGAATCATAACAACTCACGGATAGAGATAGCTTACAAGAAGAAGGTGCGACGATTGGTTCGGCGTTCTGCAGAAGAGGCGTTGTAGTTCATGGTTGTTTCCCTAGTCATGCTGTAGTATATCGTCCCCATCCCAATAGTTGTGTGTCTTGTTTTTCGCACTGGTACCGGCTCCGCGCAGGAGTATTTCACGTGACCAAGTGTGGAGAGGGTTTAGCGGCGCGGCGTGGCTTCCTTTCGACCATTTACCTCCACTATCCCGCCAGCCCGTACCCTACCCCTCTGGAAGAATTTCAACACAATGTCTGAACAAGCTGGCGAGGCAAGTCTGTCCAGGGTTTTCCGCAGATCTGACCGTAACCAACATAAATGCAAATCTGCTCGTATGTCGAACGTTCGATCCACACTCTCGTACGTGACTCTATAGGCCGTGCCTGCAGCGCAGAAGAGCAGCTGGACATCTTTTCTGAAATCGTTGGTCAACGGTCCTGTGCGAGTGGTCTAGTATGCTGAACGATGTATCCTTGTAGCCTCGCTGGGTTTACGGGGGATCTATCGGCCATGACAGCCCCGCCGTTCATCCTGTCACCCACATCGCTCACTGAATTTCCCGGTTTGTCTCCTTGCATGGTATTGCGGTAGTTGACATTGATCTGCTCGCAGCCTACTGGTGTGAACGCCCGGAGTTGTTCGCGAAGATCGCAGAAGCCAAGACAGAGGAAGATCGTACATTGGCTGTGCTACGGTGGTTCATTGTAATACTTTTCCCATGTTCTTTCCCTTGTTGGAGTTCATCTAGACCCTCTTTAGAGCACCCTCAAAGGGCAATATACCTCACGTAATGAATCAATGGGATCTGAGAAGAAGTAAGTTACGCCCCAGTCACATCAGTTCGAGCCTAATCGTGTTCCAGGCCTTTGAATCCTGTACTCGGAGAGTGAGTGTACTCCAGAGGCTGTAGCGTGTTAGCTGACGATCCCAGGTTGTTCTACGGCTATTGGCCAGAGACGAAGGAGCGGGGTGGCAAGACTACCCTGGTTGTTGAACAAGTCTCACACCACCCGCCCATTACTGCTTATCACATCGCAAATGACGCAAAGGGTATCGTGCTGAATGGCCACAATGCCCAAAAGACAAGTTTTAGCGGTCCGTAGCTGGGTGTGCTCCCTTTGCGCATTTGACAACAGGCTGACACATAGCCAGGTGGTAGCATCACCGTTAAGCAGGTCGGTCATGCCATTTTGACGGTTGCCCTGCCTTCTGGTGGGAAGGAAGAATATTTGATCACCCTCCCACGTCTTCGCATCGATGGTCTTTGGTATGGTTCTCCATATATCGAGCTGGTCGACACAAGTTACATCCAGGGGTCGAACGGCTGGCAGTCCGTGGTATACTCACCGTCCGTGTCAAGCATTCATACACGCTCATGATAATACGTTAGGTCGAGTACAAGGGCAAGGGTTACTTCTCTGGAACCTCCCACTCGTTTAAAGCGACAGTTACACATCCTGCACACTCTTCTGAGCGGGTTATTCAAGGAACGTGGCACACCACGTCGACGGACAAGTCAACCGGCACCACGTTTCATGACGTCAGGACTCCGAAGGAAGAAGTTACTGTCACACCTGTCGAAAAACAATGTGAATGGGAGAGCAGGCGCCTGTGGCATGGTGTTTCCAAGGGTATCAGGGAAGGTGACTTCGATACTGCCGCAAAAGAGAAGGGCAGGATTGAGGTAGGGTTTCACCACTGTTACTCTGGGGTGTAGTGATGATATCTGGTTTCAGAACGAACAAAGGCAAAGACGGCGAGATGAAGCTGCTGCTGGGACCACATGGGCTCTGAAACATTTCGAGCACATCGGCAATGACCCCATCTGTACGTCTGTTGACATTTTAATTCTTTCGTGACCTCTAACTCTCCTCAGATGAGCGTCTCGCAGCGGGTTTCTCTGGAAATCCAGCTACGGAAGACACCTACGCTTACTTGAACAATGGTCCATTAGCGTAGAGTCACGATATCCTTGTGCTATCTCAACCATCGGAGGATACTATCACGACTGCGGCATGTGTGGTTAGATGTCTGCAGGCGCCTTTTGCTTAGCCTTACGGCTCTTACTGTTCCCCTATTCAATAAGAATTAATTTGTTCTTTCACTGCACATGGAATCCCCGAAAGGCACGGGCAACTACTCGTCATCGGTGCTATTGTATGCCGCGTCCGCTCTTTCAATTCTGCGACTGCTTTTTCCAGTCCGCCAGCGTGTGTTGGCAACCTCGATGTAATCGAGCCTCTTTCGCAGAACTACTTGTATATACCTCCGCGCAAGTGCACACCAAGCACTGGAGGTTCCTTGTTCGCTAGCAGTCAGTCCTGTCGTACTGAATGGGAAGTACCGGGGAGGTGGTGTATGATGGTGAGCGGTAGCTGCCAGGAAGTGGTGGTATGGGTGAGCGAACGCTGGTGTACTGACTCGGAATGCAATGCAAACGCGCAATCCCAGGGCATCTGCCATTTGGTATTCTGGGTTTCGGTCGACAATAGGGAGGGGTGCACCAGTGGTGGTGAGGGGACGCTCGGACCCGTCAACGTTCATCAGCGTGGGGACGATCGACGGGGATTCGAGGCCTGCGCCGACGAGAAACATGACAGTCATGATGTACCGCACTTGGTGATAGAGAAACGCAGAACCGACGAGGTCCAAGACGTATACAGCGTTCTCCCCTTGCTCAGAGACGAGGGCCAAGTCGGTGATCTGCTTGGCTGGGTCTAGTATGGACAGATTGCGGAAATCGTGTTCGCCGACAAGGGCGGTGGCGGCGTGTTGCATGAGGGCGATGTCGAGGGTGTGAGCGTTGAAAAAGTATTTGTAGTGTCGCTGTTCGCAGTTGAACCGGGCGGAAAAGTCTGGGGATACGGGGGACCAGGCGAGAACGCGTATAGTCGGTGGGAGCACGCGGTTGAGGATGGAAACACGATGCAGCTCCTCGGTGCGCGGAGGTGGGGCAGACGAGTTTGAAGGGGGTTCGTCGACGAGGCCAGATGATGGGAAGTCCGGGTATACTTGAGTCTAGCGTTGCATCGGGTACATTATCTAGAGCTCTGCGGTCGATGGACCTGCCAGGTCCGATACCGGTACATCAGGTTCGGGCCCCAGGGTTGGTTTCGTGTTGCCGATCGGGAGCGCACCCCTCACCCAGAGCGAGATGACTTGTCCAGCGGCGCTCACACCTAGTCGGTGTAAACCAGCCTTTGATGCTTGGAGCCGATCCGACAGTCGGCAATGGGGAAGGATCGACATGATACGCCTGGCTATTCCCATCCTGAAAAGCAAAATGACCGCGATCTCGCGAGCGGGATGGTCTTTGAAATGGAACGGACGTCCGAATCGGTGACGCCGCGCTTTTGATAATGAGGACCTGGATTGACGCGTAGTTCGAGCTCGGTGAGAGCGGCACGATGAGCTCCACCTTGGACCAATAGGCTGCGGCTCTTTCATGGTTGGGTCACGGTGATATGACCGATACCAATGCCATGGGGGCTTTTGACACGTGGAAACGAAAATCTTCCGAGCCGGCATCTCCGCATTGAGTCCGACTGCTAATTAACCAGTTGACACCGTGACGTGTAGAGTCGTTAGCGAGCAAGGTCCCTGCCAGTGAGGCTCATTTTTGGTGGGGCAATCCTAAACCCGACGTTCGGGCTGACTCAGTGATGGCAATATACGTATGTCAAGTACAACCGACTGAACGGCATGGCAGAGTGTCTAATTAACTAAATCAAATTGAGCCCGGGAGCAGAGGGACACCCACCTCGCACGTTTCCCGTCACTACTGCACAAGTTGTTTCCGTCTGCGATGTCCACACTCGATTATCAATTGATGTGGGGTCCTGGCATGATAGGTATGCACGGACGCCTGAGAGCACTCGTGGTCAGGGACTGACCACCCACCTCTTATCTGCAGGTTTGACGATTGCAGGAGCGTACGTCAATCTACCCACTCATCGTTAGTTCGTATACGTGATTAACTTCATGCTAGCTTATATGGGGTTGGGATTGGTCAATTCGTATTTTATGTGCAAGCGTTTCCACTCGACAGGGTCCTGCTGAAGGTGCTGGTGGGTATTTTCGGATGCACACAGATTTTACTGCTCCTCATGTAGGTTATACCCACACACAGGTGTTCATCGTTTTGTACGTCCGCCCTTCCGGATTTTTCCATATGATTTACCTCGGGCCAGCGTCCTCGACAGCGCCCAGACGTTCTTGTCGCTGTGGTACTACCGCTATCTTTTGGTCGACTGTCGGTCGAGTGACTCTCCGGAGTGTGTGATCTATCTGCCTGCGTGAGTCACTGGATGAGGTGAAACCGTTTTCGAAGCTCATATCGCATCTCACGCTAGATTATTGATCGTAAGTGGCTCGTTTATCTGATTCGAGACGTACATATTGAGTGCACAATTATTCTAGCTCCTTATTTTACTCATAGTAAGTGGCACCCAGCTCCACCGAAGATTTCGTGAATGACTTGCTTCAAGTACTGGATTACCTTTATTGTCCAATGGTGACCTATACACCATTCGAATAGAACCGTTGTCTGATGCCCTGATAGTTTCTACGTTCATCGGGTCTGGATAAGTGAGTAATTACGGGATTCCTCTCGTCTTTGTTAACCTCTACTTTTCAGTCAGCGGTCGGAATCGTGTCATTACATCTGCCGTGGTATGATCTGAAACTCAGATACCATTCGCTGAGATTAGCTGAATTCAAAGTCGCAGTTTTTGTCCGCCCTCGCGCAACTGGGTAAGCAATCGAACAAAATATCTCTACTTGACTCAATTACAAACCAGTGCTTGGATTCTGTTCGTGTCTCTCCATTCCCATTCTGCATACCCTGATTGATATCCCTGACCTGCGACGCTGCAGGGTGTGCGATAGTTTTGTGGGTGCCTCTCAAAGTATTATACCCGGATTACCCATTGATCGTTTTGCAGAATCCAGACGCCGACATATGAAGCTCTATTCGCCACTGAGGTACAGTGATAGTATGAGAGTGTGGGTGCTTAACTCACAACCAGGAGATAGCTTCCGTCGTTGGCGGCAGCAGCGAGCTGTCTGTGTGATGCCATCATCACAGGTTCGATCTTGTATCACCTGCGACGAGCGAGGACAGGTGCAAATCGGTACTTCTTCCCATTGTCGCGCGTGGTGTCATGTCCAACTGTTAACAGGCGCGGTAACTATATCAAGAGACTAAACGTCGTCTTCGTTCAGATGGGACTTCTCTCCTTGTAAGTCTGCGCCTAATATCCTGAGTGCTGTGACGCAGTCTTTCTTTCTTGCCATGCAGCATCAATTCATTGGCAGTGGTGGTCGCAGTAAGTGCACTGCCAGGGGACCGTGAAATTGGAATTGATGTGGCTCCCAAGGACTACGTACAGCATCACGGAGTGTCTCAGTTTCTAGCTGCTGGCCCTGGTATGGTATTAAGCAAGAGTAAGCCCGCAGTCTTTCCACATAATTATCTCCCCAGACTAATTGGCGTGTATCCACAGCATATTTGAATTCCATGCTCAGCGTGTAAGTAGATCCGATCTAAGCAATGCTGGCTAGCGTGACCAAAGCTCTCAGGCTGAACGCGCGGAAGTCGATCCGGGACGAACAAGAAGCTGAAGCTCAACGTACCATAGAGATTCCGACAATCCCCACTATTCGCTATTCGGAGATATGAGTGACCGCATCATTAGGTTTGCACTACCGATTCACATATTCGCATGGACTGGGCGGTGCGAATTTTCTTTGCTCTAAATTTGTAGGATTGATCTGATACGCCCGACCATTATACATACTATCACCTCCCCACGAACCGGTACTTACTGACTCTTCGGCACTCCACCGAGTACACGACATTTTCACCATTTCATTAACCACATTCTAGTTCTCGTACTCCATACGTCGGATTTCCCCCCGTCGTTGAGTGATTGCATGTCTCATGCACCCATTCGATACATGTTGCGTATACCCCAAACACTCCCTTGATGCCCCACACCACACCTACTCACGCTCTTTACTTACCGTTGGAATAGTACTAGCTCTTTCAATTCGGGCCTTTCATTAGATAAAATACATATATACCAAGGTCTTGTAGCTCTCGTAGCCCAAGCAACTTTTCTACGTTACTCGGCGCGTCACAGAAGCGCGCGTTCAACACAATTGTGCATCGTAGGTCCAGGTGGCATAACTACCATTTTTTCTCTCACGTCGACCCACCGGTCAGGCGGGTACCGCCAGTCACGCGGGCTTCAAGTCTTCTGCTTCCTTTCCGAATCAGTAAGTAGCAAAACTTCGGGATAACCGCTGGTGGAATAACAAGGATTGAGTTATCCTTGTTTTCCACGGATTGAATAGTCCTTGTTATGCAAGGATTGAATTAGTCCTTTTTATGCAAGGATTCCCTTTTCTGGAATGGTACTCGTCGCGCGCCACTACTCCCAAATCATTTCCATTTTAGGCTAATCTAATCTGGGGTATGTTTCTTCTCCTTTGCTGCCACATACCACGCTTCCCTCCCTTTAAACCTTTAAATATTCACTCAGGATAATGTTATGTAGTATATTTGGACATTATGGACCGCTTGAATTGTAAATTACACCCTGTGTCAGTAGATATATGTAGTAATAGAACAAAAACAGCAGAAATGGTCGCATTTTCTAATATCAGGCTAAATATGCTTGGATAAATGGGTTCCTAGGAGGTATATTATGTGTGTATGACATACCAGAAGCTCAGGTAATGTAGATCTGATCTTATAATAAGATATATATATACAGCTGTGTGGTTCCTGGTGATCTGTCTTCACAATATGTGATTTTGATTAAATCTCCTATACAGTACCATTAGCATATTGCTTACTATTAGATGTATACATGGATATTTCGCTTTTTCACCATTTTGTCCATG
>JBBPNE010000278.1:0-30723 GCA_038090735.1 Xerocomellus amylosporus | reverse complement strand
GAAGTTGTAGTTTGAGATTGGTTTGCAAGGGCTTGCACGACGACCGGATGGACCTTGGTAGTGCTGGCAGGGCCGTGAGAACCTTGTAGGGCCTTGTTAGATTTCGTCCCTTTTGCTGATGGGCGTCACGGACATGATGTTCGATTTATTCCCGCTATGCCGCGGCCCTACGGTAGTAGCGAGAGCGATGCAAACCATTTGTACAGGTTTGAGGGGCTCGGGGCTCCATATATAGAGGTTAGTATCGTACAAGGTGCTCTGGTCCAATCAGAGTCTTCGCTAACCTTCGCGTACGCTCGCAAAAGCCTTCAAAAGCGTAACGTAATGGCTGCTTTCCGCTGACGGCGAGTGTTTCAAAAAACACTGGCGCGCCCATGAAAAGCCACACAGCTGTGTGTAGCGTCGCCAATAGCCCCACGATGCGGAATGATTGGAGGATCGGCAAGCACATGACAGCGCCGCCGCAGCAAATTGATTCAAAGTAGATCCCTCTGCTTTCGTTCTACTTATTTTTCACTTTGAGCCACTTTGGGCGTATCACAAGGCAAGACCCAAATCCAGGACTTGATGTCGTCTCCACAAACAGACGAGTCCCTCCCGTGGAGTTCTCCAAAAGTTCCCCTGGACGAGGCAAGGCCATCCAAGCCCTTGGATGATTGGATTTAAGTATTCGGGCAGAATACACGCACAAGGATCCAATGTACTATGCATACACTTGCGCCTCGCACGACCAGCGAAATGAAGGATAGCATATTTGGTAGCAATTACGCACGGCGTCCCTACGAGCAACGCAAAGCGGGGGGGCGAACGAAGAACTAGGCACCGAGATGGATATAAAGGACCCGCTGATCGAATGGTATATTCACAGATTTCATCGTCTTGTTCAGCGCGAACGCTGCGCGGGTATGATCCAGACGACCAGACTCGTCCACCATATGCTCATAGAATGTCGACGTGACCTTGATCGTCTCCCCATCGTCCACCGCCCACATCGTTCCAATCACAGAACGGAAGCCAACAAACTGCATCGCTGACGCGAGATGGATCGCCTCATCCGGACTCTCTTCGTCTCCGACAGTCGTATGACACGCAGAGAGATAGGCAAATTCGGGGTTCTTCAAATCGCACCCGATAATCCGTTGAATCGTAAAGTGCCCATCGTGCAGAGCGAACGCAGACTTCAATGGCTGTGTCTGATTTGGGAGACCATGACACGCAAGGTGGACCCATTCGTTCTTGCCAAACTCCTCAACGACCCTAGAAATGCAAGATTCCTCTCCGTCTATACGTGTGAATGTGGCGTGTCCGTCGACGCGCTGACGAATGGTGTCCAGTTCCGCGCCTACGGAAGGGAGTTCGCTCTCGCCAGCAGCATTGGCTTGACCGATGGCAATGAAATGCCTCTGTTCGGTTGCAGAATTCAATGGATCGCGCCGTCTGGCACGAATGAGGGCAGTCAGGGTTGAGGTGTAGGACGAGATGTAGAGATGAGGGAAGTTCATTTGGCCCTTTCTATAAGGACCGGCAGCGTGCAAGGGGGGCGCGGAGAACTCGGCGGTGGGACACCACCAGATGCGTGACTTAGATGGAAGCGTCATCTGGAGGGAATCGACAATGGGCGAAACGATCTGATCCCAAAGTTTGCGTAAGAAGAACGCAAGCTCTCTAGTCACGTCGAACGTCTTTGCGCGCATAGTCAAGGTATGGCGCTCCGTTGACAGGTCTCGGACCCGTTGCTGCGTGATCTCCAAGGGGATATGAATGGGGTCTCGATCGAGGAAGACAATGAGCGCGTCACAGCTGTGCTGGCTTCCATTGACGATGATGACGGGTCCCCAACTCGCCGCACATTGGAGATCAGGGAAGAGCGAGGGAAGTAGGAAACGGGAAAGCCCAGGTAGCTTGCGTATATTGGTCACAACCCTCTGGATTTCGAGGTTGAGATGGCACAACCGTTCATGCTGATCTGGACCAGCTGAATTGAGAGCATTTCGAATGAGCAAGGCCAGCTGCGTGAACTCCTCTACCAACTCCTCTCCTTCTGGGCTAGATGTTATAACATCATCCAGCGGGGAATAGAGTCGACTAAGCTGACTCCAAAAGACACCCCGCCCTTGTTCGAGAAGCTCGACCGCACGCGCAGGAGTACCTTTACGAAGACATGCTGAGAATGCGTCTACTGCGAGCGACGACATGAGGTCTTTGAGGATGGCAAGATGTTGAGGCAATGACGGTAGAGTGGCCAGATGTTCAATAAGGAGTCGAAGAGATGTTTCATATGCGAGGAGTATCGTGGGATGCTGGAAATCCTCAGCCACACGGGTCCACGCTCTAGCGGCAGAAACATCCATAGAAGACACTATCTGGGGCAGATGTGCAAGTTGAGCGTAGAGACTGAAGAGCTCCTCCTTATCCTGTAACTGCTTCGATCGTGTGAACCGATCACAGAGCGTGCAAGATTGTCCAATGATCTTGATCGATCAGGGTGCCATTGCGGGCGAAGGTCGAGTGCTTCTCAGCCAAGGACAATGGCCTCATCGAGGTCCTCCCTTCCCCCGAGCTGCTTGTACCGGGAGGAGAGATCAATTGCAAGGTTGTTCAAAGACATTGTCCGATCAGGGTGTCCTTTCGGGCAAAGGTCAAGTGCTTCTTGGTTGAGGATAATGGCCTCATCGAGGTGCTTCATCGCCCCGAGCTGCTTGTACCGAGAGGAGAGATCAATTGCAAGGTTGTGCAACGACGTCGACCGATCAGGGTGTCCTTGCGGGCGGAGGTTGAGGGCTTCTCGGTCGAGGACAGTGGCCTCCTCAAGGTCCCCCGTCGCTCCAAGCTGGTCGTAACGATCACTGAGATGAATTGCAAGCCGAGTTAAAGAGACAGGTCGCTTGGGGTGGGTGGGTGAGCAAAGCTCCAGTGCTTCTCGATCAAGGACAATCGCCTCGTCAATGTAACTGGTCTCCCATCCTTGCTTAAACATGTCGACGAGAGATTTTGCCCGTGAATGCAACTGTTCAACTGAGAGGTACATCATTTCAATGCTCTGCAAGTCGACAGAAAGACACAATTACCTTCTGAATCCATGCTGGCTCAGCGAACTTGATTTAATAAGGTGGTTTGCGAAAATGCTGCATGCTGTATGCGCGGGCGCGGGCGCGCAACAGTCGGACCGAAAAAGGCAACGATACACAGGTTCTGTCACACCCACACACCACGTGGACTCTTTGTTCAGCGAGAACCCAATTTAGCAGGGCTACTTACCTGCAGCCTCACAATGAACTACTCATCCGCTCTGTTGGAATAGCCCTCTCTTTCTCTCGTATGGTGTCGAAATTGGAACCGTGTGAAGGCGCGCTGTCGTGGGCGCGACGCGTACGTTGGACCCTGCAGCATTGTCAGCAACCCCATGTGGTTCAAATTTTGTCGGGACACGCTCACCACTCCACAGGCAACGGCGCGATTATGGAAAGCACCGCTGTTTTCGTGACAATCTCGAGACATCCTTGCCCGCCGTCATTGAGTTGGACCACGTCAACTGCGTTCCAAATGCAGCCGAGGCGAATACGATGAATGAAAACTGTCGCGAGGATAGATGAATAGACCGATCGCGTTGTAAATCTGAATCTCATCCAAGGAGAACACAAGAAAGCGCACCTTGGACGTGAGGATATCGAGACTAGTAAGACATCAAAATTTTCTTAGCCTTGCGCGGACACGCCTCCGCAACGAGTTTGTACGATGTGTCCCAGACTCGGACGCGTTGAGTTTGATTCACTTGGGGGGCGTAAGATGCATCGAACGGTCGAAATAGTCGACGAGATTGAAGTTCAAGTTGCATGATTTGTCACGTGAACCTTTGCCGTGACTCTTCGGGCAACCGTCAGTTGGGAGTCCGGGACGTGGGAATCACCGTCCTTGAAATTTCCTGATTGCACCATGACCATACGCTCCAAATGCAAATCCAAAAAAACTCTCAGTGCTACAACCACATCCGATCTGGGGATACGACCCAAGGACATCACCGAGCCGCTGGGAAGCCTGGACCGCATCAGCGAGTGGACTCGACTGAGAAAGGGCAAGAACCAGTCATGAGCAGTCTCTCGGCGAACCCCTACTAGGAGCATGGTTGCCGTTGGTCTCTCCACCCTTTGAATGAGGGGCTGTCTTGGATATCCGGATATCCAGAAACGAGAGTCACCCATATTCTTCTCCGGTCGTCCGCGTCCGCAGTACGCTAACCAAAGTCCATCTGCCAGGCGTGCACGATCCAAACCGGCCATCGCTGCACGACTTGGGTGCCAGCATTTGCAGTAAATAAATTTTGACTCTGAGGTTGCGCGTCAGTGCGTGAACCTCCCGACTCATTGGCAGGAACTCTATTCCGGACGGTGCGTTATACGGGCATGCCTCTCGTTCTTTTTCACCGTCAACGTGGCGTTCCGTAACAGACTCTCGGAGGGCGTCGTTTACTTCTCCGGTTGCGGTAAAGCCCGGATCCCTTGTCTTTTCTTTTACCGTCAAATGTCGTCACCCAGCGCGTCGGCGTCCACTACTTGGAACTCGCTGCGAGCGTGGCCGTATGTCCTCTCGTTCCCCACTCGTACGAATGCATATTTCGGAGAGCAGGGCAAGGGACCGCAGGCCTTGGTTTTTGTTGGTGCGGATATACCAGGACCCAGCTTGCGGTGGACAACTCGTTCGAGTCTCGACGTTCCAAGGAAACGTCTGTGAACACACACCCCCATCCGTTTAGTTTCCATCCCGTGACTCGGGATCGGAGCTCAGCGCTCAAACTTCCAGCTTCGAGACCTACACCCAGCGTTGAGTCGCGCCTCGGAGCGTTCGAGACCGTGATCACCGCATACCCAGACCCGTCGTCGACCGTCGCTCTCCAAAACGACAACGCGTTCCTATTTCCAAATAATAATACATACATCGAGTCCATCTCGACAAGATGCCGTCGTCGTCGTATATACCTACATATGTCCGCCCCCTACTCCCGTAGGTCGAAAAAGATGGTACAGTCAACACATACACAACGAAGCGAGAGAAAATACAAAACGAGCAGAACAGGGAAAGCAATGTCCCGGGTACGGGCTGTGGATAAGCGTACCCATGGACCAGGTAAAGTGTTGATCGTCGACTGCCGAACGTGGAGCGAAATCGAGCGCGTCGTCCGCCGGCCCAAAACCGGGATGTCGACATCAACCGCCACGCCGACCTCGGAACGAGCACCCCTAATCCATCTCCATCTCCATCTCTATACCATCCCACGGTTGTTCCGGCCCCCTCTTCGCACCCTTCTCATATTCCGTGTCCTCCTGCTCGTCCACGTGCGCGCTGATCTCCGTCACCCCACCGTCCCCATCCTCTGTCTTCCACATACGCACACGCGACCCATTAACCATTGCTCTTCTCACCCTCGCCCCATCCATCCCGTCCTCCAAATCGACATCCCCTTCTGGATCGACCCCCACGTCCACATCCCCAAACATCCCTTCGTCCTCATCATCGCTCCTACTCTCCGACACCGACTGCGACCGAGAGCGGGACTCCGACGACCCCGATTTAGATCGGACAGACGAGCGTGGGAGGGACCACCCGCCATTCAAATTGGACGCGTACGCGTGCGCAGCGGAGCTGGACCTGTAATCGTGCCCAAACCCAGAGCCAGACCGGGACACGAAACCATACTCGTATGCGTTCGACCGGCGGCGTTCCCTCTCTTTCGACGCGTGTGAGGCCGATAACGAATGTGAATGTGAATAGGATAGCGAGTGCGAGTGCGAGTGCGAGTGAGCATGCGAATGGGACAATGCCGATGACGACAATGGTACCGACGCAGACGTCGGCGATCCCCACGGTCCAGATGTCACGCTCGCCGAACGCAGCGCGAGCAAATTCAGCGCGTCATCCTCCCTTGTCGTTGTCGTCGTCGTCAGTGCTGGCACCGGCATCGGCGCGGTCGGCACGCCCAACACCCCAGGACGGACTTGGGCGACGCCGATCCCACCCCCGCCGATCGCGTAGTCGTGTAACCGCGGCCCGGTCGATCCCGGATGTGAGCCCAATACCGTGCTCGCTGGCACGGAACTCGAGATGGGAAACAAACTGTGGACATTGGATACCGACGTGGGTGGCGAGGTGGCAGTCGTCGTCGTCGGTGTCGGCCCGACGTCGTTGTTCGACACCGAGGCAGGCGGGGGGACGAGTCCCCCCGAAAGGAAAGATGGCCACAAAGAGCGATCTTCCGGCAAGGAAGCCGACGAAGGCGAGAGATGTGAGAGGATCGCAGCGGCCTAGGCCAAATCCGGTTTAGCATCACATCAGCCAAGAGACGAGAAACGGGAACGGGCGGCCGCGAAAGGGCATGCCGCATTGTCACCTGGAAAGAAAGACTCACCTCGAGCAACTGCACCTGTTGATGTTTACTCAACACAAACTTGGACGCTTCCCGCCATTGAAGGGTATGTTCCCAACGGTGTTTGATCAAGCACGATGGATGTCGATAGACCTGGACGGGGCGGGGCGCACCCGAGCAAATTTAGCCATGCCATAACATGAGACACGCGACCTGTCGTAGAAGGAACGGTACAACCTTGGAACAACTCTCGCACGTAAATATAGTACCTCGTTTGCGTCCTGGCTTGGCGCCATTGACGGCATTGGCGTTGGAGGCAAGGGGAGTATATGATTGGGGAGGGGACATGGAGAGGTCGGTGTCGTCGACGCTGGCGGGTTCAGATTCGGGCGCACCCTTGGTGGGTGTCGCTCGAGGGACCTGAATGGGCTGTGCGCCAGGGACAGGGCGGTGGGACACCGTGGGTGAAGAGAGTGAGAGTGCTGCGAAGGATGCGGAGGCGGTCTGCAAGGACGTCGGACTGAGCAAGGATCAGCACGACCAGATACATGGATGAACTCGATGCATGGAGAAAAAGAACTAGCGCGATGGCTGCCCCGTCCGTGTGGGCCTAGTACTACTTACAAAGGGCGGGTGGCAGCATCGCGGGCATCGCTCAGTCTCCTCCTTGATCTCCCTACCGAGGAGAGACGGCGATGCTTGGTAGTATTCGTCGTCACACCTGTTTGTGCGCAATGTGAGATGGCGGGGGGTCGACTCGGGCTGGCTCACCCTGTGGGGAGCGAGCTGCAGATTCAGCGGGTATTGGAGCTGCGCTTGCGGCAGCGATGGACAATGAAAGCAGGGAGAGACGAGGCTGGGCATCCTACAAAACAATCAGCTTCTACGTTCGCTCATCCGAGTCGTACGACACGAACCTGAGACATGACAAGAGTCGAGTCGAGTGCACATATGTAACCCGTGGAGGCTCAGCCAATTTCAACGTCCGCCCAAAATTCGCAAATGGAACCGAACAAAGACCCGCTTATGGATCCCACTGTCGGGAGACGAAAAGCTGATAAAAAATAGTCTACAAATATCCCTCTCGATCCAAAGGAACAACATAGTCACTGGTGGATCAAGTGGACGGTGCCCCGGTGCGTCCCCGGGCCGCTTCGCCGCCAGTCTCTACACGCACCACCTATCGCAGCTGGGCGGAACGGCGTTCCTTGCCCCTTGCCCTCATCAGACTAGTACGTGAACCCAACCCGTTATCGAGTGGACGAGGGAAACCTCGCAATCGAACCCGGTCCTCGTCACCCACGACGCCGTAGCCTTCCTCCACCCATATACTGGTCGCCGATCTGGTTCATGTTCTGGATCGGCATATTCGTGCGAACATTGACAACGAACGCGCATCATCATCCCGTCGTTGGGCGTGTCGTCTTCATCCAGCCTTCTTCCTCAATCTCGCAAATTCAAAAACGTTGAGCCTGATTAGATCTCGGTACCAAAGACGAGGGCTCCCGGCACGCTGCGTTTCCCGAGGCGAGCACGATAAATGAGGAGATAAGCATTCAAGCAGCGATGATGGATGATGTGTTGATGCCTCGATAAGTGGGCACGCTTGATAGGACCTCCTCGCGGGGCGAAACGACCGCGGCGCTTGTGGCGAGTATCGCGGTGTACGCTAGGAGTGAACGTGACACCGGTCCTCGTACCAAGCCAGGATCACCTCAGACTCGCCCGCAGTTTGACGTCTCCGGCGCATGGCTGCCGCGCTGCCAGCGCGTTCTCCACTTTTCCCACCGAACCACTTCTCCTCGGAGAACACCCCAGGGGCGTCACGGTATCGCAGCTGCACGGAAGGGGCGTTCCTTGTCCGTGGGGCGCACGAGACCACCACGTGAACCCAACCCGATCCTCGCACCTCATACCCCAACGTTCGATGATGTGAAATTCGGTCGACGATCGGGTGTTCATCCTGGGGTCAGAGATATGGGTCAGCGATACGTACGTCCTAAGGGATCGGCAGGTTCGCGCGGAAAAACATCAACGCCAACATGCATAGCGTCGTCGTCGGACATTGTCGAGTCATCGTCGGCTGGGTATGCGATTTTCATAAATGAACTTCTCTCCTCGATCTTATCTTGCAAATTCAGAATCGTTTACCCCGGTTAGATCTCGGTGGTAAAGATGCGCTTTGCGGCGCGTGCACGAGATATGATAACACTGAGAGATAAGCATTCAAGCAACGTGATGGGTGATTGTTGATGCTCCATGGGTGGATACTCGACTAACCATGGTACCGTGGCACCGTGGCAAGTATCATGTAGTGTAAGTGTAGTGGGAGTGAACGTGACGCCAACCCTCGATCCAAGCCCAAGTTCACCTCCCGGAGAAGACTTACCTGCGTCACGTCTGAAGGGATCGGCACGTTCGCGCGGAAACACCCACACGCATCGTCGTCTCGGGCATTTCCGCGCTATCGCGGGGTGTATGACTTTTTGACGAGCTTCTTTCCTCGGTCTTGCAAATGGAACCTTGCCCCGGGTAAATCTCGGTGGCAAAGACGAGCACGAGAAACAAAGAGATAAGCGTTCGAACAACGTGACGATGTTGATGCTCGATAGCACGTTTTTACGGGGCGACCCACCATGGCGCCGTAGTATGCATCACTTTGCCACCAACCCTCAGCACCTCTCGGAGAAAACCTGCTGCGTCACGTCTCAAGGGATCGACACCTTCGCGCGGAAACATCCACGTGCATCGTCACGGTCTCGGACATTGCCGCGCTATCCTGGGGTGTGCAACGTATGAGCGCGCTTCTTTCCTCGGTCTTGCAAAGTTGCCCCTGTCAGACCTCGGTGGTATAGACGAGCACAATGGACAGAGAGATACGCATTCGACCAACGTGGCGGTGATTGATGCTGATGCTGATGCTGATGCTCGACAAGTAGGCACGCGTGATGATAGGACTCGGACTCACCGTGGCGAGCGTCACTCGAAAGTGGGACACGAACCCCCCATCCAAGCCAAAATCACCTCGCGGAGAAGACGCGTCCACTGACACAGCCGGCGTGTCCGGTCCCCATCCATCCTGAGTAGGACTCGTCGTCCTCCCTACACTCACCTCGCCACCTCGTTCCTGATTGAAATTCTCCTCGGAGAACACCAACGGCCTATCGTACCTTGTCGGAACGGCGTTCCTTTCCCGTTGCGCACACGAGCGCCCGTATGTGAACCCACCCCGCCGGGGCAGCCAACCAGGGCACCCCCGATCCTCGCACCGCCTACCAACAACATTCGACGAAATGAAATTCGGGTCGACGATCGGGTTCAGCTTCTTACTGTTCACATCTTGTCAGATATACGCGTGCAGAGATACAATCGTTCATGTTGGGGTCAGAGACTGAAGATACGTCCCTGCGTTTCGCATCACGTCTGCAGGATCGGCACGCGTTCGCGACGGAAACAACCCACAGCAGCCCACAGCCCACGTCATGTCGGACGTTGCCGCGCTATCGTTATCTGGGGTGTGCGATTCATTAAATAAATAGCCCGCTTCTTCTTCTTTCCTCGGTCTTGCAAATTCGAAAACGTTGCCAACAACCCCGGTTAAATCTTGGGGGTCAAGACGAGCACGAGCATAATCGACAGAGAGATAATCGATACGCGTTCAAGCAACGTGATGGGTGATGTGTTGATGCTCGATGGGTGGATGGTGTTTTGACGGATACGTCATGATGGCACTGGCACCAGTACTGCGGCAAGCATCGCTACGTTAGCATCCACCGAGAGTCGGATCATGACACAGGATCACCTCTCGGATAAGACTGGTCCATAGACGGCTCGCGCGCCGCGCGCCATCCCTCCCTAGGAGTCATTTTCCTCTCTAGGTGACGCTCACCTCGTTCCTCGCCCCTCATTTCCCATTCTCCTCGGAGAACACCAGGGCCAGGGCCACATCGCAATTAAACATCTTAAATGAGACGGCGCTCCTTGCTCCTCGCATCGCATCACTCCACAAAAGATGCGCCCATATGTACGCGAACCTGACCCGCCGGCGACCAAGAAAAAAGAAACGGAAACTGGCCAACCCGATCCTCGCACCTCGCGCTTGACATGCACAACGTTGGACGAAATGAAATTCGGTTTCGGGGTGGAGCTTCCTTGCCGTTCCAAAAGACGGGTGGTGATGATGTGCCCCTGTCTTGTAGCACGTCCTCGGAGGGACCCCGGGATCGGGGCGTCGTGCGTTTGGTAAAACCAACACCAAACGTCGAGTCCCCGAGTTTGAATCGTCGCCGTGCTCGTCCACTGGATTCCGAGCATTGCGCTTCTTCATATTCATTCATACATCGAGTCAAGTGAACGGTGCCTTTTTCTTCTTTCCTCGGTCCTTGCCAATCTAAAAAAACGTTGCCTGGGCTGGACCTGGCGCGTTTCTCCGATGCGAACACGCGAATAGAATAGAATAGAACGAGACGGAGAGATGGGCGTTCGAGCGGCTTGATGTGGTGATGTGTTGACGCGTGATAGGTGGATAGGCCCTTGATAAGACGGGACGAACAACGTCCATTGACGTTATGCGTTATATTGTGATGGCCGCGAAACGTGAGCGCAACCCTCGACCCAAGCCATGTGCCAGTGAGCGTCTCCAATGGGTGCGACGGCAACGACGACGAAAAAAGCATACACATCCACACGCGTCACCAACCGCACACGTCACGTCGGGCCTCGAGCGACGTCAGAGAATGCGACACAGCCCGAATGGGTGAACGGTGACGTGTAGTTGCCGTTGACGGTGACCACGTTCGTCGTTCGAACTTGGAACGTGCGCCTTGGTCGTCAGGTTGTGGAACGTAGAGCCGCGCCGCGGCGTCGGTACGTGCTTCAAGGGGGCCTGCGCGAGGGCCAGCCGCGCTCGAGCCTCGAACTCGTTGCTCGAGGGGTGATCTCGGTGCATGTTAATGAACGGCGTCGACGTGTCTGTCCGAGTCTTTGGTCTCGGTTCGGGAAATGCCAGGGACCCTAAAAAAAGACGATCAGCGATGGGGTTGGGAGGAAGGAGCGGGGCCCGGGCGCCCCGGACTAGCCTTACATAACCCAACAAGTGTTTGAAAAATTTCCTACTTGGCACTACACTTTTTGATAATCAAAAGTGGCTCTGACTCGATGTGATGCGGCGAGTCAGATTTGGACAGGACGTCTTCGCCAGCTTGAAGCCCCGTCTCACCCCCGCTCGGTTCAACCACACGGCCATGGCCAAACCCGTCCACAAGACCGCCCATCCGTTCGACAAGGCCCGTCTCGAGGCCCTCCTCAACCGTCGTTTCTTCTACGCACCCGCCTTTGAGATCTACGGAGGTCCGTGTCCACCCATCCACCCGTTCTCGCTCGCTGACACACGCCCAGGCGTCGCAGGGCTGTACGACTACGGCCCACCCGGGTCCTCTCTCCAAGCCAACATCATCGCAGAATGGCGTCGTCACTTTATCATCCATGATCACATGCTCGAGCTCGACACGACGATTATGACCCCCGCGACCGTGTTCGAGACGTCGGGTCACGTCGCGCGGTTCGCCGATTGGATGGTCAAGGATATCAAGACGGGGGACGTGCTCCGCGCGGATCATCTCGTCAAGACCGTCCTCGAGGCGCGGCTCGCGGGCGATCGCGAGGCGCGTGGGTTGGCGGGGAAACCGGCCAAGGAGGACGACAAGAAGAAGAAGAAAAAGGTCAAGAGCGTCGCGGTGCAGTTGGCGGACGACAAGGTCGAGGCATACGAGCGTCTCCTCGCGCAGGTGCGTTCCAGTCCGCTCGTGCACGCAACATCGCTCTCAGACAGACTCAGCTCGACAACTTTTCAGGCGCAGAGCTCGGCGAGCTCTGTCGAATGCTTGACATTCGGAACCCAGACACGGACAACGAGGTGGGCGAGCCCCAGCAGTTCAATCTCATGTTTGCGAGCAGCATCGGTCCTACGGGACAACACCCTGGGTGCGCGAACTATTTTGCTCCTACGCACGTGCTCATGTCATCGCCGATAGCTTCCTCCGACCGGAAACAGCGCAAGGCCACTTTCTCAACTTTGCGCGACTGCTGGAATTCAATAATGGACGCATTCCGTTCGCATCGGCGCAGATCGGGCGATCGTTTCGCAACGAAATCTCGCCGCGCGCGGGGTTGTTACGTGTGCGCGAATTCACGATGGGCGAGATCGAACACTACGTAGACCCCGCCGACAAGCGTCACCCGCAGTTCTCCGAATTCCGGCAAGAGGTGCTCACGCTGCTCGATCGGGACGTGCAATCGCAGGGGCTGACGAGGGTGACCGAGATGAGCGTCGGGGAGGCGGTGGACAAGGGCATCGTCGCAAACGAAACGCTGGGGTACTTTTTAGCGCGGATCCAGCTCTTTCTGGTGCACATTGGGATCGATCGGAGACGTCTGCGGTTCCGGCAACACATGGGGAACGAGATGGCGCACTATGCGACGGACTGCTGGGATGCGGAGATTGAGAATGCGACGGGGTGGACGGAGTGTGTCGGGTGTGCGGATCGGGCGGCGTATGACTTGACGGTGCATGCGGCAAAGACGGGGCATCCGCTGGTTGTGCGCGAGGCGTTGAAGGAGCCGGTGGTTTCGGAGCGAGCGGTGGCCGAGTTTAACAAGAAGGCACTCGGGAAGACGCTCGGACGGGATGCGGGCGTTGTGCAGAAGATCGTCGGGGAGATGAGCGAATCCGAGCTTGAGCGCGTCCAGGAAGCACTCGCGCACGGGTGAGTGGCGGATCCTTGTCCGCGGAGATGGAGCTGACGTCGCGCAGGTCTGCCTCGATCGTGGCCGAGGGGAGGGAGATCGCGTTGACGCCCGATCTTCTGACTATCCAACGCAAGACGTTCAAGCAATCTAGTTCGTGTTTGTCCGGCTTCGCCCTGGGATCCACACGCTCACCCATGACGTAGTTCGCGAGTACACCCCCAACGTGATCGAACCCTCGTTTGGCTTTGGTCGCATCCTGTACACCCTCCTCGAACACTCGTTTTGGTGTCGCGAACAGGACGTTGAACGGGGCGTCCTCTCGCTGCCCCCGGTTGTCGCACCCACCAAGGTGCTCATCGTCCCGCTCAGCGCCAAGGAGGAATTCGACCCCCTGGTGCAGGAAGTTTGTAGGTGCTCTGTCGCTCTTGTGTTCTCGCGTTCTCACTCGGAACAGCCACGAAGCTGCGCAAGGCCGGCATCTTTTCCAGGGTCGACGATTCCAACACGTCGATTGGAAAACGCTATGCGCGCAACGACGAGCTCGGCACGCCGTTTGGCGTCACGCTCGATTTCGCGTGTACGTTTGTTGGTTCTGGTTTCGATCGCGACTGATGCGTCTTTGCAGCGGTTCAGAACAGGACGATGACGCTCCGGTACGTAGGGCGCGCAGCACTGCAAACGAGGCTCACACGTCCACAGGGAACGCGACACGACCGAACAGCTGATCGGACCCATCGACGACGTGATTGCGGTCGTGACAGATCTCGTGCAGGGCACGCTCGATTGGCCAGCGGCGCGTGGGCGCCTGGCGGTGTACGATGGGGTCCAAGCCGTCGACTGAGCTCGAGCATTTAGGCTTTTTCCGAGGCGAAAAGATACGATAAATAAGTGTGAGATGCGTAGACAATCATAAACGGATGTTTCCGAGTGGGTGTACGGGTGCGGTCGCAACGGGCCAGAGATACCACGGTGACAAGATGGAACGCATGAGAACGCGAGGATAGATCGCGCAGAGAAGACGGCGCACGAGGCGGACACGGACACGAATGCACATCCCGCGACGACCCTGCAAAGAAGCAGAGCGATATGGACGGGCTCGATATGGCAGACACGAGGCGGGTGGGCAGGCGGTGCCGATGAGGATAAGATATGGAGGATGGGCTTTGGGATGCATTTCCTAGGAGACCGCGCGTGGGCAGGGCAGTTGTATAACCGGACGGGGCACCCTCGAAATTTAGGCGAGAAAAAGTGGACATAGATCCAGCAGATCTGAGATGTGCGCGCATCCGTATGAGAACGCAGACGCGGGAATCTCGTCGGCTATAAGTACCTCCCGCTCTCTCTCGTCTCCCCACCACCCATGGCTGCCCTCCGCAACGACAAGCTCGTCGCCCTCCCCAGTCTCTCCTGCGCCCTCTCGTCCCTCCCCCAGGCCACCAGCCTCGACAGCGTCTCCCTCCACCCGAGCATGTACGCACAGCACGCAGCCGACAGCGAAGCAAAGGTACGCCGCCCCAGCCCCCTCCGCGCCCGTCTCACCCCGCCCCAGCTCAGAAAAGTCTTGTCCAAGACCGCGTCGACGCCCCACAGCGCCGCGCCCATGCACCCCTACATGCACTCCGTACGTCCCATCCGTCCCCCGTCCGCCCGTCCTCACCCGCCCCAGCCGTCCCACGCAGACTCGCCCAATTCGTCACCGCCGCTGATGATGCGCAAATCCGTACGTCCGTCCTGCGCCCCTCCACGCGCCCGCTCATCCGCTCTGCAGCAAAAACCAAAATTCCACGCCTAGGCGCCCCCCCGCCCCCGCGACACCCCATATCTAGACGCCCCCGCACTCATCTCTCCATGTAGACGTACTATCGCCCAAAATAACCGCGGCACCCCCTTCGTTGCATTTCCCTTTCTCCCCGCATCCCACACTCGAACGCATCGCATCACATAGACACACTGCATACCTAGCTATATTCATACCATGGCATCTCTCTTTCGGTCTCTCTTTCCTCTCTCTCGTCTTTGGGTCGTCCGACGCCTAGTGCTCGGCACACAGTCGCAACCATATGCCGACGTTTGGTTTTGTATCTAGCCCCCAGCGGTTTCCCCTTGCTAGTCGTATATTATAATGCCGACATCTTTTTTCCTCCTTATGACATGTGTGTGTGTCCACCAGGAACCCGCGCCATGTGCGCGCCAAGCACGGACCCTCGTCGTCTGAGTCGATTTGATTCGCTGGGCTGGAACTAACCGGCACAACGTAATACGAACGCATTTGGATCGCGGCAGTGCTAGACTACTAGGGTCACTGCGCACACCGTTTCAAGTTTCAATTGGCATCGCTCAGGGACCCTCGTCCCGTCGCACAAGGCCGGTGGCGATGGTGATGGGGGCGAGATCGCGCCCGGTTGAACGGTGGTCCCCTACCATGATTCATTCAACACCCGGCGGTCCTCGGTGTGCAGGGTTTATATTGTACGTCGCGCCCAAGGGTTGTCTGTGCATAAAATAACTAGCTTCAGTATGCGATTCAGAAACGTTTTGGATGATCGGCACATAATCGAGCGTCGATGGCGTGCGCGGAACCACAAGGCGTCCATGCGACAGCGAGATACGCAATCCAAACGTAGCATCGATCGCTGTTGGATGGCATCATGATGCATGATGGTTGGTTCGTCCGGTAGGCAGATTAGGTTAGCCTGCATACTTCGGGCGATCCTAGGTGATCAAGGTCCAGGCCCTCCAGATGTCAACTTGCTGCCATCAAGACATCTCGGTCGGTCAGCCACCATCCAACGTTGTTTCACACCCAGTGCCGTCATCCTCATCGTCTGAATCTGTTGGCACGCGTGCGTGTGGGGCGGTGTCGATTCCGCGGAACGTTAAAGACAGCGTTTCGAGCTTGTCGCTGTCGTCGACGCGTTTCGATGGGCGATGTGCGCACACTGGATCCAAACCCAAACCCCAAATATCGTGACGTTTATGAGCAATGTCAATGACTGCTCGGGTTTCGCCGGCATGTTTCGGGGCTGTCCCTCATTGCAAGGTGGTGTCAACTTTAATGGATCGTCCCGCGTGCCTGGTCTTGGGATGCTGTCTGATGGGTGTAATGGTACGATGGCCCCGTCGTGACGAGCGAGGGAGAGTGGGGATCGTATGTAACCTTGCTTCAAGTTGTGAAGGGCTTAGGGTACGGCAAGTTCGCTGTCCGTCACAGCGGTCGCGGCGGCGCCGTCCCTGAGTTTGCCAGGGTTTGCCCTGAAAAACAATTTTAGTCCTTACGTGCAACGTACTAACCTCCAAAACTCGCGTTTCGATGGTGTGGGGTGACGGTCCAGCACACTCGACTTGCAAGGTTTTGGTGACGCGGGCGCCAATCGGCACTCGTAATCATTTTTGAAAAGTGCCCAGGACCAACCCGACGCCATTGACAGACAGTGGCGCGTTTCGTGATAGGCTGAGAGCAATACGTCCGAGTAGTAGGTCCATATGAGTCCACCAAGTTCACGGAACGGATCGAGTCCTTGACAGGTCGGCCCTTGCCGGGCACAACTTGAAGCTGCTCCACTCTTGATAAAACCATGGACGGCAAGACGGGCCCACACGTATGGGATCTCCCTGGGCAAGTCCCACTGTGCCAGTGCTTCTTCTCGACGTTCCCACCCCGCACGTTGCCTTGGCACCCAAATTTCCTTGCGCATCACCAAGCCCACACGCCACCACCAACGATTCGCGAGCAATGTCGCCTTCAAGTCGGTCGGCATTTGTTCAGGTACATACACAGCTTGCAACATGCGAGTGTTTTGATGTGCTGGTCGGTCGTGAGCCTGCTAGTTCGCGTCACCGTGGGTCCTTCGAGTTGCCTCTCCATGATACATGACTGCGGAGCGTGCGCCCGCATCACCGCACCCACGGCCGCATCGTTATCGAGACGACCACCGCCATGAGATGAAATTCACCAAGAGACGATGCGGGCGCCCTGTCACTCTACCTACGCTTAGGCAGCGTTGCAACTCGGACCAACGCATTCAGAATGGCGGAACGAACCGGCACACTCCGAATCGTACTTGCAGGGTTTGACTCGGCGCTGTGTCACATCCATTGGATCAGCACTCACGATCGAAAAGCGCTCAGGACCAACCCGCCACCGCTGACAGATTGTGGCGCGTTCGTGACAGCCTGATAGCTGTTGAAAGCGATACGTCCGAGTCATAGGTCCGCATGCGTCCACTTGTTCATGATCAAGTTCTCGGAACGGATCGAGTCCCTGACAGGTCGGCCGTTCCCGACTCTTTGCTCCACTGGCGCTCGGTTGAATCCATGATGGGTCATAATGGCCCACAGGTGTGGATCTCCCTGGCAAGTTGTCAGTGCTTTTTCTCGCGGTTCCCACCCACCCCGCACATGTGTTGCCTGGGCACCCTTTCCTTCGCTCGTGAACCTGAGCGTGCGCGTCCGATGGCGACGTGGTAATGGTTGTATAGTTCGCTTCCTCGTCCATGCTGACTGGTGCCATGACTGCGGAGCGTGGGCCGCCCGCACCCACGGCCGCGCGTGTCGACACCCATGAGAAGAGATTGGTCGAGAGACCATAGAAAGTACCCTGTCGTACAGCCTTGTACACGTCACTGTCGTTCGGAATCACCTCATCCGGGCCGGACGCCGGTGGTCTTCATTTCCACTGCCACGGTGAGCCGAGTCACTGACACTGATCGGTGCTCAGTGCTCGTGCGGGGTTCTAGAACTTCGAGCGACGTCTGTCTCCGCGTGGGGCTGACATCGCTTCTCGTTGGAACGCCGCGCGCAAGTCGTTCTACTATGTGGCCGCATCCCCACTGTGTAAGTGATAGGCCTCAGTAGGCCCCAGTCCTCGGTCTTTAGCCTCAAAGTCAGGGCCCAACACCAGGCGGTTGTACCGCTAGGATACGCTGACGAGAAGAGGGCCTGGTCCATCCCCGCGTCTAACCCATTTTGTCGTAGCGCGTCCGGCAATCGTCCAGATTCGCATTGCGGCCGCAGTCTCACTACAGTAGTAAGGACTGGCAGGACAGGCCCGTTGAACGGTTCGCAAGAACGAACCGAAGAAAAGAGGCGCACCTTCAGTAAGTCATGCTGTTAGCTACCTTTTGGGATCGCTTAGAGGTTCACGGGGAGCCCAATCAGGGATCTAGGACGCCTGCGAAAATTCAGGGGATGTGTTGCCAATCTGCCAATCTGCCAAGACGGTTCAGGTGTGCAACATTATCGCTTGACGACTACCGCGGCTCGTTTGGGGTGCTGCCAGTGGCAGTTAGCATGAATGGAAGTCAAGGTTCCCTGCAGCCAAGTACCACGCCGCGCTTGTCGACAATAAAAATTGACGACACTTACGCGATTGATCGCCACAGGCCCAGGGCTATCAGGTGGCATTTTGATCATTTCCTTTCAGTGGATAGGCTTTCCTGGCTTGGCCCTTGGGGTCGAGCGTACCCGTATCCAAGGGTACTTTACTTCGAGTCTATGGCGATGGTCGTCCAGACAAGTCACTGCAACGCAGAGCACCCCCAAATCATAGATCGCGGCATGGCGTACTGGCAAAACTGGCCCTGAGCACGGCTACCAACCTGAAGTAACTCGGCCCGGCGGGGACACATGAATCCAGAACGTGAGCGTTATTCTTGCCCTCTTTCTTTGATCGCGTTACGTCCCAACGCGTACGTGTATCGTCGACGCCGGTCCGTGTCCGTGGAGAGGAGATGCCGTCAGAACTTGGTGGAACCGAGATCGAAGTTTGGAGGTGGCACCACGCGCGCTCCGCGCTGTCCACTGAGAGCACGATGGCCTAGACACAGACGAACACGGGATCACTGCCATCGATCGATCGTCGTATACAGTTACGTTCAGAGACCGCGATGTGTCACGATCCAGAACCTCGGATCATTCACGTTCCCAATCCTGTTCTCTCGTCGACACAGGGGGTGGGGCTACCCCAGGTCACGCGACCATCAAAAGACGCCCGTCGTGCATTGTGTGTTCTCTCGCCATCTCATGGATTGCCATACACGACACGGCGAGCTTGGGTGTATAAGATACAGGTCTAGGCTTCTATCCCGTCGTGATGGCGTTGCACCGCGTTCAGTACGTCATTCGAAAGGCGAAAGAAGAGAACGCCGGCAAAAAGGTTAAACTGGACGGGGTTCTGCCCTTCCCTCGGAGACGTGTTGGGACCTGGCCCCGGCGCGTCTCGGTCGTTGTTTTTACATAGCCTGGGTGCGGTCGGTGCTTGTATGGATGCGGCTGTTGTATTTCTTTGCGCGGAGAGGGGTAACGGTGTTGGTATTACAGACGCGGACACGGACACGGAGACCGTAATCGACACGTACGTTTGCACGCGTACACACACCCGAGGGAGAGATTACCCTCCCAGTTTCCTCGGTGTGTATAGATATGGTCCCCATTGCCGCGGGGTCAGAGGCTGTGGAGCACGAGAGTCACGATGGCCAATGGGTGCGGGAAGACTTGAGGAGTAAAGCTTTTCCTATTCCCATTTCCAGAGCGCGTGGACGAGGGTCCTTGTGACGCCGTCGCGGAGAGGAGGCACCGGTCTATCATGGGGTGCGAGCGAGCGCGGAGTTGGGTGGAAATGGCTGTCGGGGTGGTGGAGGGGCCGCGGTCCGTGATAGGAGGCACTCCAGTGTCACCGCTCCACAGGCACCTTTGGCACGCGCGGCGTTCTTTGGGGGATACATAAAAACGAAGGTAGAGCTCCGAGGGAGGCCGCACGGGAACGGTGGGTGGATACGTCATTCCATTGGTGGGGTTTGAAAACCCCGTGCGATCCGAGACCGTGGTCGCGCCACTTGGATGGAGATCAGAGATAGGCCTTTGCTCCCCTTCTGGTGAACCATCCCTTGTACAAAGGCGGTTGCAGGTCGAAAGGGATTGGCACGTGACAGGGCCTCGGGAGCGAACTCCGCATGTGGTTGTGGACCAAAGTTTCGCAGTGCGTATTTGCACCGACTCAGTCTGGTTCATAATGTCACGTTCAAAGGGTGTATCGATTGCGATGCACGGTTTCCCGATTCCTTCCCCTTCACCCCTACTGCACCGTCACTACACCCTCGGATCGACACGAAACGCACACGCGCCTCTTTCTTGAAACAGTGTGTGCAGTACGGGGAAATATATATTTCCTGCGGCCAGATCGTGTGTAGACTTTGCTTCTCAGCTTCCTCGTGAGCGTGGACTTCGATGTTTCAGCACGTTGCTGTCGTGGCGCTCTCGGACGCTACCCACGTCTCACCCACTACACTACATACCATGGCCAGCAGCTTGGACGAGCTCGTCGACGACATTCTGATCCAAATCCTCCAGGCATTGTCTGTGCATGCCGTGCTCTCTCTACGCAAGGTGAGTCCCGTCCTTGTCAAAGTCGAGAACGAGCACGCTCAAAGGAGACAAGACGTCTCGACGGTACTATCTTTTAAGTAAACTCCGCTGCATCTGGTACGCCCGGTTTTGCGCCGACGTCTTGGCGCGTAACCTACCACCACCAGGTCCCCCACGTCCGCTCTCCTTGCTCTCCGCGACGGAGCTCGAACGACGCACTTTGCGAGCGCTCTACCTCGAGCAGGCGTGGCCGCGGCTGTCTGCGAACACGCTCGTTTCCAGGCAACAGCACCACGACACCGGGGCGCGCGTGGATCAAGTCGTGTTCATTCCGGGCGGGACAGAATTGCTGACCGTGCAGGGCGACAGAATTGTGCATTGGCTCATCGTCGGTTTGCCCGGGTTCGCTCAGAGATTGAAGCACATCGGGGAATGGACACCGTTCGAGGGGGCGTCGTGTCGAATCGTCAAGGATGTCGATGTGCCCGGTGTAATTGCCGTCGGGCCGAGAGAGCCGTTGCGGTGATTCAAGTTTTGCGTGTATAAGGACTTGGCTGACTTTGACGCGTCAGATCCCATCAGTTCGCCAAGGTGCTCTCGACAAGTTTAAGGGCGCCATTCGTGATGCTGTGTGATTATGCACGCGTGCCGGGCGTCGTAGTGGGTGTATGGAGACATTTATTATTGTTGGATACGACGAGGGAGCTTGGGGGAGGTGGTCTGGAGCTCCTTGATTGGCATGCACATACGACTGGGACGGCGCTCCTCCCGCGATTCCCCGATCTGGTGAGCATCGCCTGTCCACCGTCGCGTCTTGTCACCTGAATGCCACCGTTCGCGGCACCTTTACCTTTTTCTCTCTAGTTTGGCAGCTTTCTCGATTTTGTGGTGTTTGCTGGCCATCTCCTGGTCGTATGGGAACACTGCGTGAGCGTATTTCCCGTCCCCCATGTTCCAGCGGACGGTCAGGTGGTCGTTGAACATAAACGGGTATTTATGTTCCAAGAAGCGATCAGTCGACCTATTGGGTTTACGACGTGCGCGGCGCGGCGCGTCGTACCACCGCACTTGAACCCCAGCGCCGACCGAGATGTGGATTGGGGCATGGACTGGGATTGGGATAGACAACCAAAACGACCCACGTCGTCGGCGCTGGGTATGTCGCCTACGCTGACGATTGCGGCGCGGTCGAGAAGGCGGGCGGAGAGCATATCGATGGCGATGTTGATCCCGCTTGTGGATGAAGAGCGTCGCGAAAAAGCAGTGGCTGCCGATACGACCACATTTCCGTATCGTTTGGCGTATCTGCCTCCACACGTGGCATCGACATCATGGCAGTCCGGAAACCAGGGAGAGGAAGGAGAGGAAGAGGGTGTGGGAGGCGTAGGTTACTCGCCTCCACGCGCGTGTACGACCCTCTGTCTCGGCTGGTCTGGACGCGGCGTGTTCGTCGTCGGTCGGGAGCTGCGCCTCGTGAGTCCTGGGTTGCTCATTTTGCCACCGTTCGAGATGCAGTTGGGACCGGCGTTTGAGACGGGGGAGGCTTTATATCTCTTGGATCGGCCGCACCTGGACGGGAATACGAATGTGGAAGATGGCGCTGACCGAGCGGGCGCGAGCGGCGACAAGGTAGATTTTGACGAGGGTATGGGACGGTTCGTCGTGGCAAAAGAACGTGGGGGGTTTGAAGTCGTACAGTTGGAGTAGACAGCGTCATGGAAAGACGAGGGACGTGCCAAAGCGAGCCATTTCGATGGGGGAAGGGGCGTTTCTTTTTTGCGTGGACCATGTCCAGGTTATGCGTATGATTATGGGGGGATCGGAGGTACTAACAGATTTATCTCGGACGTTTGTGATGGGACGTAACGAATGTACTTGAGACTAATGCGTAGTTTTCTGATTCTGAAATCATGAATGGCATCCAGTTCGACATCATCGTCCCCCATCGAATTTTCCTTTGTTTTCGTTCCCAACAGGAAATATGGGGTAAGATCTAGACATCCCCGTATGTTTTTTTGTGCTGATAAGTACTTCCCACTCCAACGCGAATCGATGGTTATCAGCACGACTACCAAGCCATTTTTAACCCACCTCGCAACACACAACGCGAATCCCAAGAGCACCTCGAGCGTTCCAGACCCGAGGCCGATGGGGCATTCCGAGGGTTCTGTCGAGCGGTTCACAATGGAGCGATGGTGATGATCTAGATCGGCCTGGATTTAATTCCATCCAACGCGTCACCCATGTTGGTCCCCACATCAGATTGGAAGACACCGTGATATGAATGATCATGATGAATCGGGTTTGATGGGATCTACTCGAACGCGATGAGATGGTCCAGATCCGGCGAGCGATGGAGACTCGAAAGTCCGGTGTTCGGAAACGAGATCGATGGATGAGCTGCTTGATAATCGCGTGCTCGTTCAGGTTGGCCGTGACGTGAATGTTAGACGGGGCGGTGTTGAGCCCGTGTGTTGATCGATGATCGATGATCTGCGATATATCGGACCGCGTTGTGATCACATCCACAGGACGTTGATCAGAAGACTTTTCGCAAGAAACGGCATCAGAAGAGCGAGACTAGACAGAGTGTTAGGGCAAGATGGCCGAGCGGTCTAAGGCGCTGGAATCAGGTTATTTACCTATCCAGTCCGAAAGGGCACGAGTTCGAATCTCGTTCTTGTCAAATCGTTTTGATTTTTTCTTTCTTTTCGCGAGCGGCATCAGTGTGAATCGGCAAATTTGAGTAATTCCGCTGCTCCAATGTTCTTAAGTTTGAAGGGTGGAGTCCGAGCGGTGAGAACTTTGTAGCGGTATGAATAGTCCATCTGGTGGTACTGATAAGAATCATAAGATACTGTCAATGGCCCGGGATCGTTGGGGATTCTTGGCATAACTTGGCCAAGCTGGTCTATAATATTTGTAGTCACCCGCAGTGGATTTTCGGAGACTAGTCGACCAGTCCCAACCCCGTTTCTGAATCTCCGGTCCGGTTGATGTCACCGGTTCTGCAGCGGACGCCAGAAACTGCTATCCGGTCTCTATTTCTCGTGGATTGACGTCTGGCGGACTTTCTGCTTTGTTCAAATTGGCTCTGTTCTTATCTCGCATGACTTGACCACATCCTGCAAAAGCCTGCAAACCACAACGTTTTAACGTTCCCGTTCCGTCGCGGTACCTTGCGACGGACGACCGCATTATTCAGCCGCGTGTTCAGCTGTCTAGAAACTGTCCGCCGAGTGCGTCTCACGACTCTCATCTGTCAGTGGTACGTCGATGGCGATGCCTGTCCATGATAAGATGTTTTCCCATCATGAGAGCAGTACGAACCGAACATCCTTATCTTTGTGACTTTGGCGTTGAATGCCAATGCTCGTTGTGCTAATGTCAGATTTGACAGTCCGGCGCAGAGGGTGGGTTGGATGAGTGCCTGTGGCATCCAAGAAGGTCGTCGCCCCGAAATCTGACGGGCTGGACTCATCATGCGAGCTGTTCGCGAGAGCACTCTCGCTTGCTTATTGTCTCACGGTAAGTTGCGGGTGGGAAATGGGGAGCTGGACGAACGACGACTCGTCCTGGGCTCGTCTACCGGCCTTCCACGTCGTGCGTCGTTCCTCGCCTTTGATTTACCTCAGGCCGACGGGGCTGCGGTATCATTATAGGACACCGACGCCGTCGGCATTTTCAACTTGGCTATGGGTATTTTGCTCCTTATCTTTGCTCAGGTCGCAAGCCGCTCAAACGTCACTGATAAGCACTAGGGCGGAAAATCCCACCTATATAACATGTAACCCCGAGCACCGAACCTTAAGTCTACCTAGGCAATCTCAGGCCGAACCCGTCGAGAACACACTTCTCTTCGCAACATGTCTGAGAGTCAAGTACTTCCGCAAGGCGCAGGATATGGCGTCGGTACGTGTCGCATTCACTCGTCGTATCGCGTGAGCACGAACTGAACGCGTACCCCCAGTGGTCGGTAAGCGCAGGTACTCGCATGAACAGCTGACAATGGCCTCACGTGCGTACCGATGCTAGGGATCGGGTTGTTCTTCAGCGTTTTCATGATCGGCTTGACCGCCGTTCAGGCAAGATATACTGGGTTTTCACCTCGGAATTCGGAAGAGTTTACTTCTGCTTCGCGCTCAGTCAAGCCAGGTCTCATCGCGTCTGGTATCGTCTCCGCCTGGACCTGGGCCGCTACGCTGGTAAGTTCCATACAGTAATGTGCCGGATCCAAGTTGATTTGAACTCGTCGTCAGCTTCAATCAAGTGCGGTCGCTTATAGATATGGTATATCTGGGCCGTGGTGGTACGCCGCTGGCGCGACAGTGCAGGTCCTCTTATTTGCCCAGTTGGCCGCGAAGCTCAAGTTGAACGCACCGTATGCGCATACGTGGCTGGAGATCGTCGCTACGCGGTGGGGAACACTCGCTCACTTGGTTTTCATGTTCTTTGGATTGGCCACGAACATTATCGTTTCATCCATGCTTGCCCTTGGAGGGTCGGCGACGGTGACCAGTCTGACCGGCATGAACACCATCGCTGCGTGCTTCTTGATCCCTCTTGGTGTCGCGATCTATGTCGTGGTTGGTGGCATGCGGTCTACGCTGCTTTGCGACTAGTGCGTGTTTTGACGACTTGGTCTATCTTCCCTCCTCATTCACTCTCAACTCTAGCACGCACACATCTGTCCTCTTTGCCATCATTCTCACTTTCATATTCACAGTCTACGCGACTTCTGGATACATTGGTTCGATCAGTAAAATGCACAGTCTTCTATCAGAGGCCACACAAATCGCGCCAGTTTCTGGAAATGCCCAAGGATCCTATCTCACACTCCGTTCTTTGAACGGGCTGATATTCGGCATCATCAACCTCATCGGGAACTTTGCCACCGTGTTCCAGGACCAAGCATATTGGCAACGCGCCATTGCCAGTCGACCTGCCACGACCGTCAAGGCATACTTGATCGGAGGGCTGGCCTGGTTTGCAGTTCCGTTTGCATTCTCCACGACGCTCGGCTTGGCTGCTGTAGCACTTGGAGCTGTTCCTGCATCTTCGTCGCCGACCCAAGTGCCTACTGCGAACGGCTTCGTGCCTTTGCTTCCGCCTCTGACGGCAGACGAAATCTCGGCAGGACTGCCTGCCTCCTTCGCCGCCGCGACACTCCTAGGCCAGAGCGGTGCAGCAGCGTTGTTGATCGTATTGTTCTTGGCCGTGACGAGTGCTACGAGCGCCGAATTGATTGCGGTCTCGTCGCTTTTGACATATGATGTCTACGTGGTAAGATCGTTTTGTGTGCGACCATATACGAAGGGCTTAATCCGCTCAACAGAGGTACATAAATCCTCAAGCTACGGAGCAGCAAGTTCTGCGGATGAGTCACCTCGGTGTATGTATTCTCCTCTCTATAGCCATCGCTTCCCTTGAGCGACGCTCTTTTAGGTGGTAATCTTTGCCCTTGTAATGGGCATCGCCGGTACCATTTTCTTTTACATTGGGGTATCCATGGGTTGGCTCTACGTACGTCAGAACAGTGGCGAGATGGATCTTTGGACTGATTTGGTGTCGTGTATCAGACATTTATGGGTGTCATCCTCGGTTCAGGTGTCGCCCCCATTGCGCTTTGCGTCACGTGGAGCAAAGCTAATCGTATGGGATGCATCGCTGGCGCGGTGATTGGGTTCTTTGCTGGTATTGCTGTCTGGCTCGGCATCACATCTGCGCTGAATGAAGGTGTCATCAACGTCACTGTAAGTCATTTCGTTTTCGTGCAAGAGTTCGGCCCACGCTTACCTTACTCTTCTATTAGACGAGCGGAGGTACGACCAAGATCACGAATTACGAGGTTATGTCTATACTGATATTCCCCAACCAGGCAACTACGAGATGCTTGGTGGAAACCTTGCATCGATTGCAGTAGGCGGCATCGTGTCCGTGATCGTATCTCTGATCGTAGTTAACCTTCAATTCCTCGAAGGGTGTAGGAGATATTGACCTACTGAACCACTTACAGTGGCCGGATAACTACGACTTTGTGGAAACTCGAGCGATCAACTCGCGCGTTGTGAAGAAGCCCGCCCATCTCATTGAAGATGTGGAAATCGAGAAGAAGGACGTACCGGTATCAGTCACGTCCGTCTCGGACGAAGCTGAGCTCGACAACGAACTCGACCCCGTGGGCCTCAAGAAGGCGTTTAGATTTGCCGTGTGGTCGTCCGTGATCATGGTACGGGTCACGCAAAAAGACATTGCGTGATGTGTTTCTGATCAAAGGTCGCATCTCCTTTTTACAGACGTTGGTGTTCATGATCATCATTCCCCTCCCTCTGTTTGGAGCATCCACTGTGTATAGTGTGGCTGGTTTCTCTGTCTGGGTTGTGATCGGAATCCTCTGGACGTTCTGTTCGACGTTTGCGGTTGTGCTGTACCCTCTATGGGAAAGTAGGACTGCTTTGGTGATGATTATGAAGGGAATGGTCAAAGTGAGCACCCATGTTCGTGATGTGATCAAGTGCTTGCTCACCTTGGGCTCCGACAGGATGTTTATGCCCCGGGGTCTGGTGCATATGTTGCGCCCACGCATACAACGATGGTTACTGCGTAACGTTTAACGAATGGCATGAACGACCGATAGGTCATCTAGTATTGGAAGTAAATCAATACAACACGTTATAACTAGAGTAATTCATTGCGATGCCGTTGCCTTTGCCGAGTCCTGGCTCAGGCCGCTCGGTGCTCGCGCGCACAGCATCCCAGTGTTTTCCCAAACCACCGCGTTGAATCAAGGAGTCCGGTATTCGTGTCTTTCTGTCGCCATGCAGAGCAGTGTTGAATTACCAGGCGTAGACTAGTTCTGAGGGAGGAAGTACTAGTGCTTACCGGTTGATGGAAACATTTGAAGGGCACGTAGTGGTAGCAGAACAAGATGTTATTAGAACTCAGATGCTGAGTTCGTATATATGTACTGGTGGTTCGCTTATGTAATAGCGGTTGCCATATACAGTATACTACACTACACTACAATAAAGAATGAAATAGTATAGTACAATGTCAACACTCCCCCTTGCTAAGCAGCTACTCTGAGCGCATAAGCAAGTACAGTACTATGACTGTGGCTTGTCGTATATAGTGAGACCTAACTGCTTGCGGCAGTTGCTGAGAGCTTCTAGACCCAGGTTCTTCGTAAACATATCGGTGGGATTTTTGGTCCCTTTGATGTAGACAATCTCGATGAGGCCTTCCTTGACATAGTCGCGGATGCCATGCCATCTAAGATCAATATGCTTGGAGTGACTTTCCATGACCAGATTGTCAGCCATGGAGATAGATCCCTGGTTGTCTCCACAGATCGGTATCAGCTCTAGGATATAGCCGAGTTCTTCCATAATCGTGTGAATCCACACGACCTGCTTGCTACAGTCTGAGAGCACAACATATTCAGCTTCTGTGGACGAGTATGCCACACGGGACTATTGGCAAGATTACCAGCCGAAGATGCAGCCTGCTAGTTTAATAAACCAGCCTGTTTGAGAGTGTCTAGTATTTGGATCTGATGCCCAACCGGAATCAGTGTAGGCAATCAAACCTGCCTTGGTAGAACCATCAAATACAAGGGAGTAGTATCTAGTCCCAAGTAGATAGCGGCATATATAAAATGCACAATCAAGATGCTCTTTCGAGGGCTTAGCGGCGTGCTTGGATAGGGCAATCACTGCATATGCTATATCAGGACGAGTTCCAAGCATGAGATACAGGAGCAATCCGATCACCTGTTGGAAGATGATCTGATTTTTGGGTCAACAACACCTTCATGAGCCGTTGGGTGATATCCCTGGGGGAGGGGGGTAGGAGCTACATGAGCATTGACGAGTTCAAACCTTTGCAGGATCTTCTCAAGATAAGTGCATTGATCAATCATGATCTTGCTGCCTTCTTGTCTGATGTTCATGTGGAGAAACTCCTTTGCAGGACCTAAGTCTCTGCAGTCCCAGTGCTTCATAAAAGCTGCTTTAATCTCCTTAATGGTCTTGATGTCAGGACCACAAAATAGAGCGTCATCAACATAGACAACTGCTACTACAATTGAAGTACCTTTCTTCTTGAATAAGAAGTTCCGGCATCGGATTTCAGTCTCTCGAATCCAAGATCCTTCATGGACTCATTGAGAGTCTCCCACCAGGCAAGTCCAGCTTGTTTAAGGCCATACAGGGCATGCTTCAAGTGGAGCACTTTATGCTCTTGGCCCCTGACTACAAATCCTTCGGGTTGTTTCATGTAGATCTCCTCATCTAGCTTGCCATATAAATAGGCGCTTTGGACATCTAGGCCTTCGATGTGCCAGTTCTCAAAGGAGGCCAGTGCAAGCATTAAGCGCACTGTCTCAAACCTCATGACAGGAGAGAAGATATGGTCAAAGTCAATACCTTCGACCTGAGAGAAGCCTTTCGCTACAAGGTGGATGTGCTTGCGGCCATCGGGTTTGACGTCAAAAACACAGTGATTGTTGATAACTTTGCGGCCTTTTGGTGCATCTACGAGCTCGTACACATTGCACTCCTTGAGCATGTTAACCTCAGTCTCACACGCTTTTCTCCACTCAGTTTGCTGATCTGAGGGTAGGGTTTGGATATTCCTGTAGGTCCATTTGCGGATTGGTTTCTTTTCTGCAGAGGCCGTGGGTAACACCTTGGAAAGTAAATATGTGGCCAACCCAGATCCCCCCTCACAGCATAGCCATTTGACATCATCCTTGCTTTCAATAGCGGCAGGAGGAGGTTGGACTGGTGTGTCAAGAAATTGGCCAGGTAATGGCTGTCTCTGACAGGCGCGATCTTTGCGCTCAATGTCACGGACTTGTTCTGTCAGATGGCGGTCATCACTGTATATGTTATCCGGTCAAACTGGAATCCTGCGCTCTCTGCCAGAATGGCAAGGAGCAGCTGGGACAGCCGGCGGTGGTGCATGCTGCTTTTGAGGAGCAGGTGGTTGCCTAGGGGCAGGTGCTGTGGGAGGCGTTACTGGACGAGGGCCAGGAGATGGTGCACAAGAGGACGATGGTGAGTCCTCAAGACAAGGCATGGGGACCTCAGGAGCGGGCAGTTCAGCAGGCTCTGCTGTGGGAGCTCGTGCAGGCCATTTAGATCTGTCGCATTTTGGAAATAGCGCTTCTTCAAATGAAGCTTGCACTGCAGTGAACAAAACATTGTTGGGGGAACACATAAATAGGGCATTGGATTCATTTCCTGCTACCACAACCAATATAGACCATAAGTTCCGATGTAGGGGCTAATTTGTCTGTCCTAACATCGGCCAGGAGAAACACATATGCTGCACATCCAAATGTGCGTAAGTGGTCAACTCGAGGCTGCTTGCTATGAAGCGCTTCATATGGTGTACGCCATTCAAGGGGAGAAAGGGGTGTCCTGTTGTACAGGTGGGTGGCATGTGCAGTAGCAAATTCCCACCAGCTATTGGGCAGGCATGCCAAATGGCACATAGTCTCAGCTTTGTCCATAAGGGTGCGCATAAAGCATTCTGCATGCCTGTTTTGTTGAGGTACATGGGGGGCAGAGTTATAAACTCTAATACCCTCCCCCTTGAGCATTTCATCGTATACGGCAGATTTGTATTCTCTGCTGAAATCCGACATCCATCCTTGTACCGACGCTTGGAACTGCATCTTCACCATTGACAGGAATTGGTGAGTAGCCACCAAAGCAGCACATTTCGTGCGCAAAGGGATCGTCCATGAAACGACCTAAAAGGCAACAGCGTCCTGGTGGTGCTCTAGGGAATCGTCGTCAAGCAAACAACCTAAACAGGTGACAGCGTCAACTGCACTCTGAAGGATGCGTCAAGGGATACTAGCCGAAGGCACTTGCAATTGGTCTAGGAGTCGTTCTAAGGCTGTTGTGTGGAAAGACCAAGAGAACTAAACTGTAGTTCTCTGGCTGGCACTTGCGGCCTATATATACTAACAATAATGTATGTACTTGTATATACCGGATCTACTGATATAGTCCCAACATAGACTAAGTATGCTGTAACATGAGGTGGCGGCATGCATCAAGCATAGCCATGGAATGGAAGGGGAATAACATGAGGCAAACCGCACGGCGGTGGCAGAATGGAAGAGAAGAATAAAGAAACATGCATAGGAGGTGTGCATCAAGCACTGCCATGAAGAAGGCACTGCCTTAATGAAAGAGGTGAGGCATGTGGTTATAACAAATAAGAAGCATAGAAGTGCACAG
>JBBPNE010000277.1:0-30800 GCA_038090735.1 Xerocomellus amylosporus | reverse complement strand
CGTGCGAATTCTTCCTCGCTAGGCAGGAACCGTTGCCTTTCTTCGCCAGCCGCTCTCCGATCAGCAATCAAGCTCAAACAGCTTGTGAAAAGTTACCCAGCGATAATGTTGTAAACACGGCTCGAAGCTGTTGGGCAGGGAGGGGCGGTTAGTAGCTTGGACGATGTCATATATGTGGCCCAATAAGCATGGCGAACTTCATAGACCACTAGTAACATCCATAGATCATGGGGCTGTGGGTTCGAACTGAGCTCTACAGGAAGATTGCTAAGGTCAACACAAGCTCCAGCACCACACAAACCGATTATTCGAGTACCTACCACCAGCCTCGGTCAATCCCGCACGACGCGGTCAAAGGCCTGTCACGAATCTGGCCAACCAATGGTGGTAACCGCGTTTTCCATCCTCGACCCGCCGCTCTGGTTCCCGAGGATTCGAGACGATATTCTGTACCAAGGGCACACGATCGATCAGCTAATTCAGATCACCAGACATGGCGTAAAGAAACCTTACCTCAGGCTTAACCTGATCGAGGGAGCGCAAATTGGTAACCAACTCGGATAGGAACGTCATGTGTCCAGAATCCACTGTGCTTGTACGTACGTTATAGTCCAGCTGCCATTTGCACCATGGGAGACAGTATTGATCGTTGATGTACCTACGGACTGAATCTTGTCGATCAGGGACAGAGGGACGTTTGACCGAAGCCAGCGGCGGCCGCTTGACAGGAGCGCAAACCACGCCGCGAGTATATAGAGCAGCTGCAAGTCCCGGGGGAAATCAAGTTCCTCGGCTGTTCGTCAGCATGGAAGGCCCATCGAAACAGCGACCTATACGCACCATTGACTGGCATCGGTATCATGGTGGCTTACATAATAGCCTTCCGCACAAAAGCAAACTTGTACTTCGACGTATTTGTTTGTTCTTTTTGTTCTTTTGGGTACGCGCTGCAGTCCATCGGACGGTAGAACCCGTAAAGCATCTTCGATAGAAGACAGACTCTGCGTACGTGATCACAGTAAGTCGAATTGTGTGCAGAGGTGTGGTGAGAGGGTTTGATCGAACGCTTTAAATGCAAGCCACGCACCTTATAGTCCAGGAATGCGTGGCGTGGGTCACTACAAGCCCTCACCATCGAAACGTGTCCTCGATTTGGCCACACCCAGCTCCAAAATGGTAGTGAAGACTGGCGCAAACCAGCCCCATCAGCTGTGATGGAACCAAGTAGGCAAAACATGCGAATCCTGGATGCCCAGGCATTAAGGTCAGTTAACGATTTCCAGTGAAAGCGAACCAGAGAATTGTACCTCGATAAGACGCAAGAAATACTTGCCCGTTGCTACTGCATGCGTGAATGAGATCACAATCCCCGATGAGAGAATATCACAGTATGACATACGTCCATGGCCAGGGAAACCGGGTCAAATATTCACATGGACATTTACGTGCCATGCTTGAGTACCGGGTCTTGAGACCCCCGATCGAGCGCCACCATGTCATCAAGCTCGAATTCCAGTTCCCATTCGGGATCGAAAATACATTCAACCTCGACGCCCTCGGGTGATTGATGATGCGGCGATGGTTGATGATGATGATGGCCTTCGTTGATGCTCATCGAGTGGCTCAAGCGATGTCAAGGCTTCAAGCTCAAACGTCAAACATTGGGATCATTGGACTCCAGGATCTCGGCTCTGTGGTTCGGGCAACGATGTCGACAGATTCGGTATTCGGTATTCACTATACACCGTTCAGTATCTTGGATCGGGATCATCGGTTTGGTATTGACAGTGGTCACATTGACAGCGCCGACGGTCCTCCAAATGTACTGTAACGGTCACCGAGAGCACTCTCGTCCACGGGGACGGTGACATGGACAGGTGGGCGGACGCGCGAATCTGGAGGGGGGTACCAACTCTGAAACGCAACCGTCACCACCATTGCGCCAGAGTTCCCGGCGAAAGCGGCACGACAAGGCAGAACGCTCCGAAAACCGAAAAACACGCACACCGCACCTGGATAAGGACTGGCACAACCCTGTCGCGCGTCAATCCAATACGGATATTGGATATTCAAAGGGCTGCGTGATGATCGCGTCGGAAGCATCCTTGTGGCCAGTGCGCCAAAAACAAATGGTAATGGGCAATGGGCGACGTGTGTGGGTGCTCGATGGAGATAGATAACAATCCATCACTGTGTCAGACACACGATATGTCAGTGCTCGACAAGGTCAAACCAGAGAGATGGTCATGGTTTTAGTCCAAGTGGCTAAAGATGGTGTCGGGAGCCCGGGAACCCGTTCTGCGCGGGAGCCGCATGTATTCCTATATATGGAAATGTATCTCCACGTCCCGTTTATTGGGATTCGGGCCAACTTGGTGGTTCGCCTTCTTTCCTCCCCACATGCCACAACGAGTGGCGCACTGTAGCCTGTTTCTGTTCCGTACACCCCCGTATTCGCAGCGCACCCCAAATCGTTTGGGATTTGTCTGATGTGACGGTTTGGATTGGGATGAAACGATGATAATCGGCTCCCTATAGTAATCAGCGGGGATCAGTCCAGCTCCCATACGAGCTCGCTGTTTTTATTTTATCCGCACGACCGATGACCGGTGAGTCTGGAACTCACCACGCCTCACAGGAGTACAAGGACACTGGACATGCGGATACACGTGCTCGGTGTCGGTACTGGGTCTGGGTGCATTGTGTACTTCAGCGAGCGGGAGACATTTCACAATCGATACGGCGACTCGCTCCGGCGGGCCTGGTCTTATCCCGTTCCGGACGGGCCAGAGCATTCACTAATATTATCACTGAGGTGAGAACCATGCCACAAAGTCCTCATGCACATAAAACGATAATGAACCCCAAGGTGACATACACTCCAAGTTCATTTCCCGCCCCCAGCCATATTCTTATCTTGCCGCCCCCTTTCGCTGGCCCTTCCTGATCGGCACGGTCGCGCACAGCATAAAAAGAAGTGACGTTAGCGGAGTACCCGCGTACTTTTGAGAATGATCTCCACAGCTAAGTATAATGAACGACATTAGCCTACCCCGGGAAAAACCGAGATCTAGATCTCCCCCTGGAACAAAATGTCAGACACAGCTGCCGCACCGGAAAACCAACGGCGTCTGACAGTGATACACAGGCGGTAGCCCGGATCACCACATGCGTGCGTTGATACGCCAGGAGTCCATGATCATATATGTGCGCGGGCTGCGGCTGCGCGCTGACAGAGGGAAAAGGCCAAGCACCCTCTTTTTCAGCCATCATGAACAACACGTGTTGCGAGAGGAAGAATCCGAGAGAAGGCGCAAAAGGGGACGATCTCGGTCCTCTTCAGCGCTAGGGTATGACCAATTCCAAAACGCAAAGGATGGAAGAGAGATAAGATTGGATCTGGCCAAAGTCAGGGGGTCTTCGTGAGATGAATTCGAGGCACCATGGGGCCAAGGGTATCTGCGGGTTGGAGTTCCATCCCATCTTGGATATTACCAGGATAGCACAAACCCATCCAAAAACTTCAGACAAACCCCCGTCTGGGTCAGCTGGACTCGATGGACACAGGCGAGTCCTAGTCCAACCAAAAAAAGGACGAGCTTTATTTGTAAACGTCCCGGAACCAAACAACGTCGCGTGGTGGATAAATGAGAGGGGAATAAGAATAAATGACCGACCTGCCTTGCGGTAAATGTCGACACATTGCGAAGCTGAAGAACTTTCATGTCGCTCGTTTTTTTGCCATGAGCGTCGATCCCGGCGTATTAACCCCAGATTATTTTTCTTCACACCTACTGCCGAGCTACCACCGCCCCGATGGCTTCGGTGTACGACCTGGTGAAGACACGATGTATTCTTTGCCCCACCACAACTTGAGTTCCGGGGTGGACCTGAGAGTAATACGGGACGAATGAGGCCAATGACCGCGACAAGGAGGAAGGAAGGCATTCCGTGTCGTAGGTACGTAACTGGGGAAAATGTACGTGAGACATACCGTGACCTCTGCCAAACGCATGACCTATCTTTGGCACCATTCCTTGCTTATCATGCAGATGTTGAACCGCCACGATCGCGATCTCTGCGGTCGACGATAATGACTGTGCACCTCGCCTTTCATCGCCAGCATTGGCAGAACGTCCCTCACGAAACTGCGGAAAAAATGCAGTCGATTCTTCGCAGTCGCGGCTCATGGCGGTGTGCAATTAATTTCACTGCCTTTTTTTTTGGTTCCGGGAGCTTCGGGCGCAATTCTATATCCATCTCTGAGCAGGTTCATTTGCGTCCGTCCTGGAATTGGTCGTGATCCGAGCTATCCCGTCTCTTCCGTGTGCGGTCCACCCTTGCCAATCGCACCGCCCCTTCTGCACCATATCTGTGTTCTTCAAACCTGACGCTCCTTGTTTTACTAGTGCGTCACAGTCCAAAGGCCAGGTTTGATTTAGGACGCTGTGTGACGATCGCTCCAGTGGAAAAATGGCACTGGATCCGCGTCTCCCTCACGTTGTTCCGCCAGCCGGGCAGCCTGGAGGCCCGTCATGATCCTACAGGTTGGAGCTTGTTACCCGCGGACATGTGCTGGCTTGCATTGTCTTGCTCGAGACAATGCAGATTCAGAGCGTATTGGCACAGCTTGGATTTGGTTCCAACAACTGGCTGGCGCCCACAGAACGTATCCAAGAACCACGCCGGTTTAATTGTCCCCCGCCTCTTCTGTTACTACAGTTGTTGTTCGAATCGTCTATCCATGTACGTAACTACGCTACCACGTTGAATGCGCGTTGTTGTCCCGCTTGCGAGTTATGACAACGGCGTTATTAGGCAACCGCAGGAGGGAAGAAGCAAAACGAGCGAGAGCGAACTTCAATAATATCCCGAGTCTGTGCGCCCCCTGAGCTATCTTTTCCCGACTTCCTTCCACAGCGTGGCTAATCTTGATCCACGCCGCATCCCCATTCCATATCCACGGCCTTCCAGAGGAGAAGAGAGGAATCAAGCATCAACACGTTGCCTTGGCCGTGACAGGCAACCCGCTATCGGTCATTTCCTCCACCAGCCAACTCGGGCAGGTGGTCCTATACAGCCACCGCGTCCGAGGTAAATACCACCTCCCAGTCCAGCCTTCCCCTCACACTTGTCCATCTTCCCTTTCGCAATGTTTCCCATGTCGGTCCTCTCTTCACCCGCATCATCTGCCAGCCGGCTCTCGGATGGCAGCAGTCGACACTCTGATTCAGGTCACCGGACGAAAAGTCAAACCGATTTCGAGATTGAACGTCCCCACAAGAGCACCTCCAGTGCCCCCAAACGACCATCCGCTCGGAGACACCAGTCAGATAATTCGGCCCAGCACGCACTCCGTGCGAGCGTCATGCGCTTGCTCGCGGCCAAAGCACGTCCCTTTACCGCATGCGGTCGTATCCCGCTCGATCCCTCTGCACTCGTCCTCTTCTTCCGCTCAAAGGTGCGTCTCCTCCCAGCCTAGGTTGTGCGACGACGCATTGATGACGCGAACGCCACAACAGAGCGGCATCACCCACTCGCTCGATTTCCCTATCGATGTCGATTACGACACGCCGCCTGCGCTAGACGTCTTGATCGCGGCATGTCGACCTCACCAAACAGCAGGGGTCAACGTCTACCCCGATCGTGACTCGCTCTTTTACCCACCCAACCTCCCTCTCACCGCCACGCTCGAGATCGCGAACCACCCCATCCTCGACGCAGTGCGCAACGCGCTCTTTCCGAATCTGCCCATCGGCCACTACCTCATCACGGTGCGGGATCGGCTGGAGGTGATGGCAAGCGGGTGTCGAGTATCTCCACAACCGCGCACATTGCGGAACGATGGGCGGGTGGCCACGATCGTGGTCGCCCTCCCCGTGCAATACCGGGGTGGCGCCCTGGTCGTCCGCGACGCCGATGGGGCCGAAGAAAAATTCTTTGGAGGTGGACAACGCGAAGAGGTCGAGTGGACCGCATTCCTCGCCGAATGCGACTGTGAAGTCGAGACCGTCCAACAGGGGTGTCGGATGAGCATCTCGTTTGCGGTGCATCTCAAGACGTACGGGCCCTCGGTGGACCCGCTCATTACGCCGAGCGAACGCTTTTTGGATTTATTGTCCCCTGTGTTGAGTTTATCGCGCGGGCGAAAGGTGGCGTTTTACCTCACGCAAGACTATGGCGTGAATCCAGCCGAAGCGATAGCCGAGTCGTTGGTGCCGCATGTACGTCCGTTTCATCTGCGTTCCTGCATCGCGCCTTCGCCTTGGTTGAGGTGCGGCGTGATCGGTGAAAGAGCGCGAGCTGACGACATTCCGTGCGATTATTATCAGTTGAAAGGGTGCGATTCGCTCCTGTACCACGCCCTGAAGGTGTTCAAGCTTGCACCAGAGCTCCACTGGGCAGCAGGGGGATACATCTGGCCTATCGACCGCACGGTAGAATGTGCCAATGACGCCTTTCCCGAATCACCCACGACCTCCGCCATGATGGCCTTTGCTGCACCCTACAGCTCGCCCTCCAAACGCAGCATGACCATGCCGACCCGGCCCATGAGCTACTACGGCGATCCCGCCGAAGACGAAGAACTCGACACAATGCGGACGGAGTCAGATATCATTAGACTGCGGGTGGAAGAGTCAGGTGCAATCGCGTTGACGGATGCGGAGATATTCATCTTGTCGGATTGGGCGCCTGGACCGACGACCAAGGAACGGGTGTACTTTGCGTCCGGCGGGGATTTGGAGAAGTTGATCGTGAACGTGTTGATTGTCACGTTTGTCCCATGAGTGCCGTGTCGTTTTTTCTTCGTCCTTTTTGTGATGGCCCCGGTGGACCGTCACTTGACTTCTCTTCGCTTTGTCCTGGCGGTGCTATTAGTGATACGTTACCATATGTAATACTTCGTTCCTGTACGGAAACCCAAAAAGAAAAAGAAAATCCGGACACAAGAAACATGGAGGAGCGGACGTCGTCAGACGACACTGTCGTGATTCAATCTCCGATCGAATCCCGGTTTCCTTCCGCAGTGCCGCCCCGCCCCCTTCCGCTCGCCGGGGCCCTCTTTGCCTGCTGAGCATACTTACAATGGGCTCAGGTTGGGTTTGGAGTTGGCTCGGACGGGCTGGGAGGCTGGTGTTAAGGAGCCAAGACTGAATGTCCATCAGGGATGAGCCGCAGCGAACCATTCTCGACGGCCACCCAGTACTCGCGCCGCCGCTGGCCACTGTGGTCGCTTGCCTTCCTGGCGGAAGGCGGGTTGTGGCGGGACTCCGTTTTCTCGATTAATGTCATTTGGAATCGGTTCGCCTCCAGCTCCGATATTGCGTGGTGGGTCACCCATTGATAGCCCCTTATGCTTACCAAGTGGGGTCCATTCGTCGACCAGGATCTCGATTCGAAGGTCCATGTGCTGTGGAGTGCTGTATACAATATTGAGGCGCTCGTATCTGGGCAGATGACGGGTCGCAAAAACCCACGTGGTCGTAAATGACCATCTGGACCATCGCAACGCAAATGGGCGATTCGGGACGTCATCATGATCATGGACGAACGCAGCAAAGCTGCTGTGAACGCCACGCAATTTAACCCCGCCGTCTTCGGAGCACCTTCCAGGAGGGGATATCGTATAGTCTGAAGCTAAGATGTGGAAGCGAAATAACCTTTGTATCTACGCGGTTGCACGATCAGAAGACAAAGGGCACTTTATGTACAACATCGTGCGTTTAAAGGTTAACGTTCAACTTCCTGTCTCTTGCCCCATCCGCGTGTCAACAACGTTGACGCGTCGGAACAGCTCCAGAGCGCTCAGTGACCGATGGCGATGTTCCCGGGTTGCACCCCCGGACCATGATGTTGCTGTGATTCTACCCAATTGTTCATGGTCTGTGTTCATATCTGATTCGCCTAACTTTCAACATGTGCAGTGATTCAATAATATGGCTACTTATGTCTCATATGACATTGGCCGGATTACTCTGAGCCGAGGAAGTACTTACACGGGCATTGTCCGAGTCGTGGTGGAGATCCGAGCTGCGGTCACCATTCAAGTGAGTCACAGTCGCTGCAGAGCCTACTTCCTACGAAGTACTACAGTAGTACCAGCGAGCCCCGTGTCTTCCTTCCAAAACTGCCGACACGATGCCCTTGAATGAAGTTCTGGGACACGAATCAGAATATATGAGACGTTGTCACCCGGGTCGCGCCACCTTCGAGTCAAACACATGTGCCAGTGGTCGATCAGTATAAATTGGTTGTGAGCAGTAAGCGAAGGTCTCCAACACTCAGCTAAATGTAGTCAATGTGAGACAGGGCGGAACTCCTACTACCTATGCAAGTACTTGCGAGAGCGCCCGACAGAATAAGTCAATCATTGAAGTCAATCAAGTTGATGTGGCCGGACAGCGTACCACCGTGTAAATGTTGTTGACGCGCTACTTCGGGCTTGCACTAGCAAAACCTGCGATGTACCGTGCTTCATCAAGATCCTTACAACGCTACGGCCCGCCACTGGCTCGAGCCATGGCTCAAATTCATAGTGTTTCATCTCTGAGCCTGAGTCGATCTTCCTGTGCAGTGACGGAAGAATAGGAATAGGGTCTGTCATTAACCACTGAGGGCAGTTAGACTTACTAGCAGCAAGCAAACTAGTAGAACGTCTGAGCCAGCTTGGTGAGCGGCCCATCGCGGTCCGCGGAAGAGTTTTTCAGACCAATACTGCTTACATAAACAGTCCAACTTTCCTCTTTCTCGCGGAGTAGGCTGCTCCTCGTCTCCCAGCCTGGGATACCCTCAATTATGGAATTCTTCATAACACCCTTGCTCCTGTGCTTGCGCTCACCCTGGTCTCAGGGAGAGTCATTCCCGCTGTTCGCATCTTGACATACCCCAGCGCTAGGCTCGTCTCGGAAATGCACCTTTCGCCAACCTCTTCGAGAAGACATTCCTGGCTCGTGTGTTCAGCAAAGCGGATAGTTGCGGAGCTTGACATTAATCTAGTGAATAGTTTTTGGTGGGGGTTTCACACATTTTGCATTCTCAGGACAGCTCACAGTGTCGAAATCGGTCCGTTCAAGTGTGGACTTGAAGAACTAACTCACGCCTGAGCAAGCTCCGTAGTGGTGCATGCCTCTGGAGAGGGTCTGACATCTGCTCCGCAATCATGCACCAGTCAAACAGCCATTGCTCCTGCGCCAACATGTTGCGTCTGTCTACTAATCGTACACTAACCTTGCAGGGCGAAATGCTAAAACCCTGATCGACTTATTCATCAGACTCGCGTCGCAGGTTCGGAGCCATGCTCCCATGCTCCCAACGCATGTGCTGGGACAACCCCGTAACTCCAAACCCGGGTTGCGCGGCCAGGTATGTCGCGATCGGTGTTTCTGTTTCAGGTCTCTGTTGGCGTCGCACGAGTTTTTCGAGCGTGGCCAAGACGTCAGGTCTGTTGGAAAGGAACGGATAGGTGGTTGCATCGATTCCTGCAGCGTAGATACGCAAGCACGGATCGTCGACGTCGCTCTCGCTATACGTCACCTCCAACTCGGACGGTCGCCCGAGGTCGGCCAAAATAACAATGTAGGGAAGTGCGTCTGCGTCTGACCCATGGCGGTTGTCGATGGAGGGGTCTTTGCGGGTGACCTCGCACAGACGGTCTTTGGAATGCGTGTATTTCAGAGCTTCGTTGCGGATGAATATCTGTGATACCCGTTGTTTTATTGCCACGGCAGTCGCGCTGGGCTCTTTGAAATAGATCGGGATCATCTGGTCCACGAGAGGTTGGTAGGAGCAACACTGAACGGCGCTCGTTCGTTGCCAATGGCGCACTGTCCATACGGCTAGCCTGTGGGGGGTCAACTCTAGTTCGAGGCAAACCCGTAATGATGAAACTCACTCGAGAGCGATTGTATCTTCGTCTTCGGATCCTGAAATGGTACTCTCCATGGAGATCCAATGCGAAAAGTTCAAAAAGGCATGTTGAAAGTGTTCGCGAACGAGAGATCCCTGAGTTTTGTCCCAGATCTGCTCTCCAAATACGAATTCGAGCCAGCCGACGACCGGGATCATCTGGCAATCCACCACCTCCGCACCACCTAGATCTCCGTCCAAAGTCTTCGTGATGATCTCACTGGGCTCGTGCAGGTGTTTACGGACATACAAGTCCTTGGCGAGAAGCCAGAGCAAGCGACTCGTGAGTTCGCCACGTTGACCCAAGTCAATCATGTCATAGCGTATATCGTCCTCCAAAGTCACCAAGGCTGTTTCCAAGCTGCGAGGGCCACTGTGCAGATGATGTGCCGCCACGCTCGATAAGAAAGGTTCGGATGGATAATTTGTGAACTTCCAGGTGCGATCCAAGGTCATCTCAAGGCAAACGCGGAGGTGGTTGACCATCCCGATTTCCACGTGTACGGGGGAATCGGGGTGTCCCACCGTAATTTTCAGTCCGAATCTCTGACCCAACACTGCGAGTACGTGTCCGGTTTCCTTTGGATTGAATGGTTTCCCTCCACATAGTTTTGAGGAGGCAGTTTCTACCACCGTGGATTGCGCATTCATGAGCAAATGCCACCTGTCGTTCATCGGTGATGGTCAGAGCAGCGGGCAAAGACGATGAAAGGGACATTACAAGGGCCGTCCGTAACCTGTGATGTGCCAAAGTTTAGAAATATCCTCGACGGAAACACCGCCCAGGCGGACTGCGTTCTGGTCCCAACCCAGTTGAGTGTAAGGTGGAAATAGTTTGCTACCGACGTGCACGATGCGAGCTGAGCTATCTAGGAAGGTGTGACTAGAGGCTCACTGCAACAAAAGTGCCCACACTCACAAATCTTGGGTGGCGTAAACTCGGCAATGTCGGAGGCCGTCGAAGCGAGTACTACCCAAACGGCGCGATCCCGGACCCGGCCATGGGAGTACTCGTTTACTACTTCGTACAGGGTGTCGATTGGGCGATATCGATTATCACCCAATCCCTGCATGGTGGTGAGCCTCTGTGCTTCATCGATCGCAATCACCACCATAGGCTCGTTTGAATGCTCCGGGAAGATCTTCTCCAAACACTCGCACAACTTCAAGTATGCTTCGTAAAGATGGACGAAAAAAAGAGGACTAGCTTTTAATTTTAATTTGGAGGACGCGAATCAGTCAGTGAATCCTTTTTTGACGGAAATAGAGATATTCACTTGGAAGGGACAGCTGGACACGAAGCTACATTATAAACTTGTCAAACAAAGACTGACCCTAGAAGGTGAATCCATACCTTCAGATATGTTGCGGTAACCTTGGTGAAGAACTCGCCCCTTGCTGTGAACCTAGGGGGATAACTCACGCTACACATTTGCTCTGCCCAACGTGTAATGTCTGCTTCGCCATTATCCGAGGCGAGAAATGTCGAAAGATGTTCCTCTAGGGTCACGAAAAGCGCGGTGAAGAAAGAATAACAGGCGAGTCTGTACTGCTGCTCCGTCCTTGGAAAGTCGGTCAAGATTTTCGAGGGAATTCTGTCTTGCGCAGGGAACCCGGCGAAGTCATTCCCATCGCGCAAGTTCATGTAAAGTACTATGACATTGTTTTTATGCAGCTGAGGATTGGATCAGCCACAGGCACAGACACATACGAGATGAGTAGTGACTCACTTCGAGGAGCAGCCTTGATTTCCCGGTGCCCGAGCTCTGAATCATGGGACAGATCTTGGCGAAGTACGAGGGGCTACTTTCCTTCTTGAATAGAAACATGTTGCAGGTCAAATACTCGCAGAGAGCGTGAACAGCAATACTCCGGTAGTCTGCCTCGAAAGCCTTTGACAAGCTGCGATGTACATCTAAATGAACGCAGTGGTTTCGAATAGTAAAGGCGAAAAGAAAGAGCTGACCTGGGAGTCCCGGATCAACGTAATTTGGTGTAGTTGTGAGTCCTTGCAAGATAGCTAAACGATCGGCCAGAATTCGTACTAGATAATGAAAAACAGCCGACAACCACGCACCGAGGCATCGAATCTTACGGTATGATTTGTGCGTCCAAGCGTCACTTAACTTGTCTTGCAAATCCTCGTATGTATTGACGAGGGTGTAAGCATCAACGAAGTCAAGGTACGTGTGATCCAAAACATTGTCGGAGTGACCAACGATTGACATCAGAAGGATGGCATACTTCGTGAGACGGATAAAGTCCTCTGCCCCAGCCGTGGCCTTGTTCACAAGCGCGTCGAGCTGACGATGAGTGGCGTCGTCGAAAGGATCCGGAACGTATTGAAGGGGCATCTTCAAGTTGTTGCACCAACTTTGAGCCACTTGACTTGCCCCTTTATATGTTGCACCAATAATGATCGTGCCAATCCGATACAGCTGCCAGATTGAGGCCATTGTTCGCCCGTTTCATGCACTCCGATGGCCCAAAGAGGGTTTTGTATGCCACACCATGTCAAAATACTTGACATCGAATCACTGATCAGAAAATGCAATCAATTATCGCATCCCATCGGATGCGGCGAACTAGGAGGATTAAATGGATTGGCCCGTGAGGGTTTGCATGAATACTACCCCTAAATTCAACCGAGCGCATAACTTCCGCACGTCCATATTTGTGTGAAGGGGGCGGTTCAACATGCAGAGCCTAACTACAGGCGAGTTACCAGGCTCGAGACGCTGTTTCGGTCACAGCTGGCGTACACCCGCCGAGCACCGTTGCGACACTGCGAAACACCCTGCCCCATTTCACGATCGAGAGTCAAGACGACGTCAAGCCGTAACGCATAGCCAGCTTTGGGGACATAACGCAAGGTGGTGCTTGGGAAATACAATTGACAATCATCTAATGTCGTGATCTGGTCTTGTTCGGCACCTAGTCGAAAATCTAAATAAATGTCTGTCCGATGGAACCTCAAATAAGGTCATCGCACCTTCGATGATATGCCTCCTGGGAATGATTAATACCAATTGATGCCTCGTGCCAAAGGTGTACGTTGAAGCTGGAGCGTCCGAACACTGAGCCGTGTCATTTCGTTCTGGCATACATTGGGAATCGCCGCTCCACCGCTGCAAATTGCTGCCAACCTTCACCAATTAAATCTTCAGAAAGGTGTCTTGACGGAAATTGAACGAAACCAAAAAAAAAAGGATGATTCTACCCGGTGTGGAGTGGAGGACCCATCGCGCGCGGTAACCAGTTCGTCCAAGGTTTTCAAGGAGATGGAAATATTGAGCACAGCATGCCTAACCGGGAAATTTACGTTGGTCGGTCCTTCGTCTTTCTTCTTGCATCCGTTAGCACTGCAGTGAACCCCGTGTTCAATCACCGCTTGTCGAATGCAAGCCAAGAATTAAAAGGTACACAAGCGAGCAGGGAAAGAGGCGCCTAGGAAAGTCGGATTACAAGTTCCCCTTGCGTCTCGACGTTTTTCCGAGGGGTCGAGAAGAAACAGCACGATCATCGCCCCATCACTGTTTGTGGAGAACCGAGATAATACTATATATTCGATTATTCCTCTTAGAAGTGATTATATACGAGGGAAAATAAGCAAAATTGGATTATATTCCATTATATCCCATTATCTTGGTTCTACACAAACCATGATGCCCCAGACACGACCGGCCAAAGTAACACAGAGGTCGTGCCACTGCGCACTGACTCTGTAATTCAACTCACTGAGGACTAGGCTATACCGTGGGTAGGGGGTGTCCGGGTCACACCCGCGGATAATGCGATGGGTTCATCAGCAAATGTGGTATTTTGGGACAGTGCTACAGTGGATACAGTGCTGTACAGTGCTGTACAGTGGCTACAGTTGATGTCAGGCACTAACAATATTTGTTCTAGAGCAAAATAAATCATTTTTAAACACTTTTGGTGTGACTGTACATTGGGGACCTTACTGTACCCACTGTGTCACTCCCGGAATGCCACATAAGTGAGAAACATGCCAGATTCACTCGTCCCGCCTTTGGCCATCTGCTCAAATGTTTCGAGTCCATTCCTGTTCCTCGTTGCCCCCTTTACTTAATACTCTGTGTAACTTACTTTACTTGCTGGAATATAATCTTATTTGACCTTTTTCTGATCTGAAAAGTATAATTAAACCTGAGAATGGTGTACTACAGTGGTGCTACAGGTGCTATGTAGCCTACTATAATGTTATGTAGTACTACTGGGGCCAACAGCTGTCAGGCTACCTGGGCTACAGTTGCATGATGTTTTTACCTTGTTACTATAGAAAATGTGACCAGAGCCAGGATTGAACCGGCGACCTCCTAGGTTTATACCAGGTGCTCTACCCACTGAGCTATATGGTCAGGGTACCAAAGTCAATGCCAGGGGGGCTAATCTAGCACTGTGGGATTGTACATCCACGGGAATGCCTGCCCGTAGGTCTTACAGTAAATGCACAGAATGCACATTTCCAACAGTTACTACATCGTCCCAAGTAGAAGGGGGATGGCAACAGGTGCTACAAGTGCAATGTAAGCTACATTGTACAATATAGACTTCTCCATTTTTCCTGATGTTCCTGGATTTCCTCAGCTGGGGAGATCAGGAATTTAGCTATTATGACGTGTCAGGAGTCGGAAAAAGCATTGCAAGTCAAAAATCTGGCACCTGCATGTTACGCAGCGTGACGTCATCGCAGTTGGCACATGTTTCGTCGCGGTAATTTGTACCCTAGTCCCATCCAGCGTCTACCCTATTCCTTCAACATAATCAACCAGCCCCAAAGCCATGTTGAGTTCCCCATCCACCAGTGGTGCCACCACCAGAGCCCCTGATAGTATCATGGGACCGACTAACAAAGCCTTCCTCGAGATCGAGACGATACTAACTACTTTCCCCCAGCAAACCAATGGCAAACCCATCGCCGTCGCCATCATCGCCTGGGTAGTGGAGGTATTCACCCTCCTTCTCACATTCCTCCATGCTATACGTTGTAATGACCACAACTTTAATGCGGAAATCCTCACCTGCTGTAGAGCTCCGAGCCGCTCTAGGTTCATATCACCTCTTTCCGAGCGTTTCCGACCACTTTTCCGCACTAGTCCGAACTACTCCAGTCCGTATTGCGCATAGTCCAAAGTCCGGAAGTCCGAAAATGCGGTCTTATGACCAAACCGGTCGGACTAACGTCGGACTCCCTTTAGTACCTTTCGTTTTCATTAGTATGCTTCAGATATTGTTTCCTTACAGTTCCGAAGCTTATTCCTAGTAGGTATACAGTCCTGGGCAATTCCCGGACTATAAAACACTGTACTTAGCATTTCCGAATGCATCTTTGATCATCCGTCTTTCCATCTCCCTTCTGCGAACTACTTTCCACATGTCCGAGTCCACTACGGGGCTCGTCGACTACGTCCCACACCTTCTCCACCTCTCTGCAACGCGCACGACAGTCTGATCACCGCTCGGACTACTTTCCCACGCTTCGGACTACCTTCGGACTAACTGCAGTCAACTATAACAACCTTCTCCTCATCATTCCCTATAACCCGAGCCTTCACTAACCTTCCAGGATCCTCTTTGGGGACGAACATATTGCACCTGCAGACCCCCACACCATAAACCTGACTTACCCCTTTAGTTGGGTTTGTTGTTATTCACCGCATCTACGCCATTGAAGAAGCCGCTGATGCCAACTCCACGTCTTCTGAGGAGAGCCGTCCGGCATCATTGACTAGAGCTGATCCAGGATTGAGCCAAGCTGACACTACAGCAAGAGGAGGTGCAGACACAAGAAGATGTCAGCGCTTGTTACGCTGATGCATAGAACCAAAGTCGAAGCGCACACTCAAGTGTAGTGCAAAGACACGTAGAAATCCCGACTCAAGTCTGGATAGACTAGAGTGTTCTCAGACTAGCAACTAAGTCCTAGCTGGATGACCTTGAGTACTACACAATAGATTGCGTAGAATCAGATAAGGAACGAGTACAGGGAAACGGTGCTACGTATTTAGGGAACTAAGTACAGTGGCTCAAAAAAGTGTCCCAATGTTTGCATGTTTTGCACTAAAGTCGATATTCCCCAACACCTCCTAATCCGGGCCCTAACATATGAGTACATCAAATGAGGTACATACCACTGGCTCGCTATGGATGCAAAGGTCGGGAGAGTTGGATAAGATCTGACGGAATGGCAGTCACTTCAAAATGACATGTCATTGGTACACTTATTTGACCCTGCATTTGACAATCATTATATCATATGTAACATAGGCTTTTGACAGCTATTGATGGTTGCTATGTTACCAAAGTGTGTAATTATGTAAGTGACATAATTCCAAGCAATATAAATACCCTGTGACCCACTTCAATTAACCTCACCACACCTTAAAGTCCCTCTCTACCCCTATTAGAGCCACCATCTTTGTTCTCTCTGAATTTGGTCACTCTACTAGAAGTGACTGCCATTCCGTCAGATCTTATCCAACTCTCCCAACCTTTGCATCCATAGCGAGCCAGTGGTATGTACCTCATTTGATGTACTCATATGTTAGGGCCCGGATTAGGAGGTGTTGGGGAATATCGACTTTAGTACAAAACATGCAAACATTGGGACACTTTTTTGAGCCACTGTATGTGCACGGACCAAGCTGTACAGTAGTACGACTCCAGAGGAAGACATAATAGGCAGGAACTGCCACTGACCAAATGGGGGAATAAGGAACAGTCACTGGATGAGTGCGACTACCAGAAATGGAAGGTAAGTCCAAAGCAGGTTCAAGGGAGCGACTGCGGAACAGGCGTGACCGTGCACAGACCAAGTCAGCAGTAAGAGGAAAGGTATATGTATGCATGTCCAAAAGAGGAGAGAGAGAACAGTCACTGGATTGGCATGACTGCTGGGGTCCCTGCTAGATGGAGCGCATGGCAGCTACAACGTCTGGAGAACGGCTAGGGGTTGGGACAACAAGTGGACTGTGCTTGGATGAGCGAGGTGAGAGAGGATTCCTCCGAGCAGGAAGGAAGAGGAAAAAGAGTGACCAACAATCAAACCATAACAGCGCTGCTCCAAGTCCCATGCCCGTGGTCACAACACCGATGGATGCCTGACCACAGACCCGTGAGTATGAGGAAGCAGATAGCACTTAGGGAAGGACATGGGTAAACCCATGGGTACCACAGTGCCAACCCATACCCATACCCACCACTTACCCATACCCACGACCCATGGGTCCTTGGTTTCGTGGGTAATGGGTACATGGGTACCAACCCACAATGGGTTGACCCATGGGTTTGTCATACTTGAGCTCAGTGGGGAAATGGAAGTTCACATGACCACACAACCTTCCATGCTAGTCCACAAACTCTGTCTATGTTGTTGGAGAAATTTTCATCATGATGTCGATGTATATAGATACAGAAAGAATGTAGGTACTACTCGTCATGGTCAATGGAATCCCATCCATCGGAAAGTACATCATCTGTGTCTCCATTGACATCATCCATAACTGCAACCTTTTTTATGTCCACATCCATGACAAGGCCCATCGAGCTCCATGATCCGAGGCAGAGCAGTGCGCACACACTTTGACTTGATAAGTGATTATGAACATGCAAGAGGACATTGCAGCCATGACTAAAACGGTGCTCGACATCAACAGAAGTACTGTAGCTACATAAATAGGTCAATACTGGAGTGCCGAATGAATAGATGACTTACCTGGGATACTCAGATAATTGATGGCCATGCGAGAGACACATGGGAGTGTAGAACAATTCTTGACCCACCATTCCAATGCATCTTTGATGTCCTCAATGTCAGCAGCAAGGTAGGCATTGAGTTCATCATTTGCGAGCTTTGCCTTTGGCTTTGCCAGGCACAGGAGGCTGTCAAACACTTTGCTCGACACCTGCTGCGTCTCCAGGGTCGTTGTTTCAGCATTCACGATGTCAGTGGGGCTCGGCACAGAATAGGAGTGGTATGAGTTCTCATAGATGTCCACCACAAGTTGTCTTGCTGTTGCAATCCAATCTGTGGGCCATCCAGCAGTCTTGAAGTACTGGAGTTTGTGTTGAGGGTGCAGAACTGTGCAGGGCTGTCAGCTGCTCGAGTGTTAGCTCATGAGTCACAAGTACATATCAATGGCAATTCAATACAGGTCGGATGAGTCAGTGAGCGAGTAGTAACGATTCAAGGTCTTTTTGCGAGTCTGAGGGTAGCACGGATGGTGGGGCTGAGTTATTTGCTGTATCTGATTCTACGCAATCTACTTGTGTAGTTCCAAGATCACCCAGCTAGGACTTCTAAAGTCGCTAGTCTGAGAACCTAAGTCTATTCAGACTTAGCGGGATTTCTAAGTGTCTTCGCACTACACTTGAGCGTGCGCTTCGACCTTGGTTCTACGCAAGCGTAACAACATCCCATGGGAGAGTTCTGACACCCATTCCCAGCTCCTCCACAATCGTTTTCCAGGCCGGTAGCTGTTGTTAACTCATTTCATATGGGTTAGAACATTAGTAGCTTACATAAGCAGGCCTTATTTCGGCCGTGAAGTACTGTAGTTTTTCTTTAGTGACTACACTATAGTTTTCTACAGCAGCAACTTTGTGCTCAAATGTATAATTTTTAAGGCCAATTTGCGAATCTGCAAGCAACTGGCATCAAGGTAAGTCCATCACAAAAAGAGGTTTTCAACTAACCTTTACGAGCATTATGTTGACATTGTACTATACTATTTCATTCTTTATCATAGTGTAGTGTAGTATACCGTATATGGCAACCGCTATTACATAAGCGAGCCATCAATACATATATACGAACTCAGCATCTGAGTTCTAATAACATCTTGTTCTGCTACCACTACGTGCCCTTCAAACGTTTCCATCAACCGGTAAGCACTAGTACTTCCTCCCTCAGAACTAGTCTACGCCTGGTATTCAACACATTAGTCAGAGCGGCTCGAGATACCCATCCAGTTCTATGTGCTCATCCTCTGCCAATGCTTCAAGTTCATCAACACATCCTTCAGTACTACCATCTAGTGTTTTAAAGTCCGGTCCAGTCCAGTTTTTGGACCCTAAACGGCGCAACTGGACCAGGACCGGTCCGAAGCGGTCCAAGTACCGGTTGCCACTGGTTGCAACCAGTCTTTGGAACGACCAGTCCGCACACAGGAATTGCTTGGGAATCATGCTTGGCGGTGGTGTGGGCAATTCATATAGACACCCTTGGCTATCTATCACGCATTAGATTGTGTAGATCAGCCTGCACAATGGCTAGATATGGCTGTTTTTGGGTTACATGTCAGTAAAGCATAAATATACTTGTAACTAACCGGGATAAAGTTGTAAAATCATGAGGACATTATGGGAGGTGGGCGTAAATGGTACCTAAATGTGTATGTATTTTCCGAAGCAACCGGCCACAGTCCGGACCGGCTGTGACTGGTTTTAGACTGGTCCCTTGAATTTCATCGTTTTGAAAGACTGGACTGGTCACTTGGCAAATCCAGGGCAACCAGACTGATTCGGTCCGGTTGTGAGCGGTCCAGTCCGGTCTAGTTGCCAGTCTTGTACCAGTCTGGCAACTGGACTTTAAAACACTAGTACCATCATTCATCAGATCCAGATCCCTGCCACCCTCGGATCTCATCTGATAGGCATCAAGCCTTGTCTGCAGCTCCTCAATGTCAGATTCATTCCCAAGCTCCTTCAATTCACTCTCCCAGCCCCCATTACCCTTTTTCTTTGGGAAGTCAAATGCTTGGATTAATGATTTTGCGACCAAATTGATGACGTGCAGGAAACAGCATGTTCGCGCTGCTTCACCACCAAAGTGTGCCAGACGATCAGCTAACTTGTCCGTCATTGTGTCGTTTGATGATGCGTTGTCTGCTGTGACACTCAATATCTGTGGCCGAGCATCAGGTAAGCTCATGAATGATATTTTTCAACCCAGAGACCTTATCCAATATTCCAAACTCGGTCAGGATGTTCGCGAACACCTCTGCCATGTTTGCACCACTATGGAACTAATATAGATGGTGTTTCAATGAGGTATGTCATTCATCATTCGTCATCGTAACCGTGACATACTGTGGCCAGCTCAACCACATCTAGGGCCATGGCAAGTGGTTTGCCCTCGTGCACAAGATGCACTGTCATGGCAACGAATGCCGTATGGTTAGGTGACGTCCATGTGTCGGTGGCAAAACTGAGCTCACCGTCGTACTCCTGGTACGTGCAGTTTCATTTTCACTAATACCACACGACACTGCTCACCTGTAACATCTTAGCGATCCGCTTCCGTACATTGGCAAAAACAAGCCGAACATCACATGAGACCGTTTTCGGGTGTGGCAAGTAATATTCGGGTCTCCCTGTCTTCATCAAACTCTGAAAGCCCCGGTCGCTAACAATTTCAAATGGACGCAGGTCCTCTGGACAATCTCCACTCTGGGTATCAACATGATCAGTCAATACCAACGATTGCATTTGTATACAAGTATGCACCACATCTCGGATGGAGTATGCTGTCTGTGCATGTAAATAACACGCCCCTTTCCCTTCCGCTTGAAAGCAACTGATATTGTTCCATTTTCAGCGTGATTTTTGATAGCTCCCCATGCCGTTTCAACGTCCTTTGCATTGCTAATTTGATTCAATGCAGTTTCGCCCCAGCATGAGCGCGCGTGCTTTCACATGTTACCTGGTGGCACCTTGTTGCTCTTGCCAAGGTAATGGCAGGCCTTGTGTTTACAACCCCTTGCAAGGCACTTGAAAACATGACTCCGCTGACTGTCAACATACTCAATATCAGGAACTGGGCTGAAAAATGCATATATGGGTGAGTTCCACTCTTTCATCATCCATTCTGTGTGTAATCCGTCAGTCTCATGAACTCTGAACATGTTGGACCCTCACGAAGCTCGCAATCTGAGTCTTCTTCAACCTCGTCATCACCATTCTTTTTTACTTTTTTTGCCTTGTTCTTGGCTCGTTTTGGCTTTTTGTTACCTTCCTTTGGATCTGGCTGCTCTGGCATGTTGACAGTGTCATTGTCGACATTGTCAGATTCTGGTCGGACACATTTTTTACCGGTCTTTGAGCTGTTGGCTGGTGGAAGTTCAGCTAGGTGCCTGTGGGTTGGGCTGCTTGGTGCTGACTTGTGGGAAGCACAAGATTGCCCATGTTTGCGAGGCTGAGAGCTTCCATTGCTGGTCACGGGTTCCTTTGGTCCCACAAATTTCATTTGGTTGGCTGTGGCATTGGTCACTGTGAGTGCCTGCAGCTTCCCTGTGGGACGAGATACCCGTTTGGAGAGCATGGTGGGAATGTGGGGACAAGGCAACTTGTAGATCTCAATATGCTTAATTGTAACAAATTTAAAGTTTGATGGAACTTTGCAGTATCTGTCAACTGCTGGGCTGTGTGAATGTCAGCTCATAATGGTACTAAAAAAGGTTATGCCAGTACTGTGGGTAGGTTCATGGGTTATGGGTATGGGTACCATGGGTCATGGGTTGGCTAGGACCAACCCATACCCATACCCACTGGTACCCATACCCATGACCCATGGTGGGTAACTGGTACCCATGTCTTTCTCTAATAGCAGGGAATCAGAAGCAGAGAAAGAGCGTGCAGAATATGGCTGGTGCACCTACCCTAACCCCATTACCCCTTCCCCCTTTCCCATAATACGCACCATACCCCACCCTTGCAGCTCTACCCCCTGTCTCCACCAATATGGTAGCAGATGTTGAGGAGTTACGCAGGAGGAAACAACAATCGGGACGCGATAGGAAGAAACATCGTGCCGCTACAGCAACCCCAGGTAGCTGAGCTCTGCTCGCTTCTGGGGGAATGTTGGATATTATGGTGTGCCCAGTATGTCATATGTGGCCCCTATCCGATAGTATATGTATGTATGTACACATTTACGTCTGTAGATAAGATCTGGTATATATATGGACAAGGGAACCCATCTGTGTGAACTAAGAGACTTGTGTGAAGAACCCAGCATCGCTACATAGCAGCATATCACTGGATTAGTGTCCACAAAGCTGCTGACTAATAACTAGGATATTCCATCCTACACTTCTCTACTCAATTGAACCCTCTAAAGCATTACTGACCAGCCACCAAGTCTGAAGCATCTTCAATTCTGATCTTTGCAACACTTGTTGAGGATCAGCGAACAACCCATGCTACTAGTACACTAATTTGCCCACCGATTCATTCCCAGTGTAACTAGGACTGTTTCGTCTAGGAGAGTCACATCCCTAGCTAATAGTGTTCTATCCGTGGAGGCAAGAGCAGTTGTCTGGAGAGCCTAATTGTTAGTGTTCTCTGCTTGTTGCCTAGAAAGAAGTCAGCGTGTTACATTGTTTCTCGTCACCGTTGTCGGTTGAGGGTGAGGTGCTGCTGCTGCCACCGCCATCGGGAGAGAGAGAGAGAGGGGAGAGAGAGGGGACAAGTGAGGGTGAGGACGAAGACAGGAGATGATGCAGTGCATGCACTTGCACGCATTGCATCGTTCCTTGTCACCGTCGTTGTCATTGTCCACAGGAACACGGTGTCGTCAGTGTCGTCAGTCGAGGGTAGGGGTGAGGCAAGGAGGCGGAGGCGGCGGTATTGGCATTGGGAGAGGACATCAGGCCATCAGCACTATTGTGTTGTAATGGGGTGGGTGAGGACAATGTGGATGTGCATTGCATCATTTGTCATCATTTGTCATCAGTTGAGGGTGAAGTGAGGGTGAAGTGAGGGCGAGGATGAGGATGAAGATGAGACGAGGGACAGCACAGCATTATGCCATTCCTCGTTGTTGTTGTTGTTAGTTGAGGAGGGTGAGCGTTCGGTGAGTGTGTCAAAATAAATAAATAAGTGAGCCACGACTTACCACAGAATTTCCATATTCAGTAATAAACCTGTGGCACAGGTACTATGGATAAGGGTACAGGTATGGCAGAGTGCTACCCATACCCACGATCCACATGGTTACCGGTACCCCTGCCATTCCCTACCTGTATCAGTGCATGTGTACGGATGTTCTATGGTGTGGAAAATCCCAATACTAGGAGCGCCTTCCTTTTTAGAACAGCTCGAGACTACAGTAGCATGGGCCTTAATTACATTGTCACATGTTGTCTGTGGTGCCTGTTTCCATTTGAACTGTCAGCTACATCATCTACAGTAGCCTCCTCCCTTTATGATAACATGTACATAGACAGTCCCAAAATTGAATTCATTCTACATGGACTACAGTATCCTTCTGTGTTTACTACAATATGTACAGAGATACACTGTACTGTTCAAACATCTACATACAGTTGATATGCTCATAATGGATAAATTCCGTTGTACTTGTCATATCCTGGAATTCCACCAAGTCCCATTCAACCCTTTCCGACCTTTCCGACCTCTCCAACTGACTTCAGATCTCTCTAGTCTTGGTCTCAACCCCAACTCTTGAACCTTCGGACCCTCACACAGGTATAATCCTATACCACCCCATTAGTGTAGTTCCATTCTGTATGTACATTATCCCCACTTGGGTACTCAGCCCTAGATCCGGTGTCTACACCACACGCAACCTTCGGACCTCTGAGACATTGCCTCTCACTCGGGTATTGTACCTAACTGTAGTTCGGTATGAACTTACCTCCGAGCTCTCCGCTTCCGGACTTTTGCAGTGTACAAACATTACTATAAGTACTGTACATTTAGTTAGTAAAACCTCAGTCTGATTATTGCTTGCTTACTCATTATTACATGTCTTAGTTCCCTGTCCTCTATGAATCCACTGCTCCTCTATTCTCCCACACGAGACCTTAGTTAAACTCCCTCAGAGTCTTCACTAGACGCACCCGAACCTTTACTCGCTGTCGTCCTCTTGCTCCTTCTGTCTCCCATCATTCTCGACCTCTGACCCGAGTCTGACCATCGCCTCACCTCCACAGCCACTCAATGTCTATCATCTCCGAGCCTCAGAGCTCACTCAGACCTCCTCGGTGTCGCCACACTGGTGCACTTCAGACCTCCCCAATCTCCCTTGGTAGACTTCAGAAACGACAACAGAAATTAGGGACACTATGACTTGAACTAGGCGCAGCACACATGTATGCTGAAGCCGAAGTCCCTCGGACAAGTCCAACTCCGTGGTTCCGGAGTTGGCGCTCATTCCCCCACTCTCTCTTAGGATCTTCGTCTCTGACCTTTCTCACACCCTGAGAAATCCCGTTGCCCGTCTCCTCTTAGTGGAAAATCACGTGTTTGACACCAGGTCCGAACTATGTGTATGCGAGTTTGATTTGTACGAGTCTGTATGACATGTCATGCTGTGTCATATCCTGTACCTTATCTGTATGGCATCTGTATGATGTCTGTACCATGTCTATATGAACACTGTTGTGCTGTGTTAATTGTTACGTTTTCCTCACCTCCGGGCTCTGTTTCTTTCGTATGCTTACCATTCGGGCTACCGCACTCTATGACGGCGGTAGAATCCCTTTTATACTTTGCTTACCGTTCTCTCCACGACAACCACGACGCCTATGTGGACGATATCCTTTCCTTCTGGTAGTCATACTCTTTCGGTGATTACCCCTATTCCACCATTGGACGATGGCAGTACCTGCCTTTTATGCTTTCTTTCCTATTTCGTCTTCTTGGTCCATGCTCCATAGTCAGACCCTATAAATAGGGCTACATTTCATGTACTTCCACTTCATCTGAATCTACGCAATCTACTTGTGTAGTTCCAAGATCACCCAGCTAGGACTTCTAAAGTCGCTAGTCTGAGAACCTAAGTCTATTCAGACTTAGCAGGATTTCTAAGTGTCTTCGCACTACACTTGAGTGTGCGCTTCGACCTTGGTTCTATGCATTAGTGTAACATTAATCTCGTATCACACCTGTACAATGCTTGACTGGTACAGTAGCATACAGTCAAGTATTCAAATGGAAATATGTCTATTAAGATGATGTACCAGTCTAATTAGTACCTAGCCTCCCAAATCGAAATCAGACAATGCGCCACCAAATTTGTTGTCATCATCTTCGTTGTCTGCACAAACCATGAAGCCATCCATTAATAAAACAAGTATCAAGTATAGTTAAATGTACACATGTTAGACTCACAAGCTGCTTGCTGCCCATTCCCTCATTCTCGCAGCAAAAACCACCCTGTGGTAACAGTGATTGATGACCTGTTCGGGGTTTGCCAATATTTTCCTGTAAGATGCTTTGAGTGTGCCTGAATTAAGTACCTGGCCATGGTTGCAGCCATACGACTTCCAGACTGTGAGCAAACTGTGAAGCTGGCTGATGTCCTTGCAGATGCTTGGGGCAGTGGGGGCCTGGGTGTGATGGTGGTGTCTTTGCGAACCCTTGGAACAGCGGTGATGGGCCTCGGCACAACTGCAATGTCTTCGTGAACCCTCGGGACAGTAGTAGTGGGCCTTGGCACAACAGCAACGATGGACCCTCATCAGCAAACCAGCCTCCTACTAGACTGAACTGGACTGAACTGGCCTGTCTGTTATCCTTCACAAAAATCTCTAGCAAGGTTCCTTACTGACTAGTTCTAGATGGCACTCTGACAGACCTCTCACAGTCTGGACACAGTCTGGACCAGACTGGGAAAACATGATGCTAGTGATTCAAAAGAGATCATTCCCAGTGTTGATAGGGTTTGACAAACTAGACTAGTTCTGTACCGACCAACGAAACTGGATTCATTGCATGACATAACCATATGAATTGGGACTAATGAAGATCGACGTCAAAACCACTGCTCACCGCCCCCGCTGGATTTGTCGTGCCGCTGCCGTATTATATGAGTCAGGAACCAAGCGCAGCTGATATGATACTGAAACGCACCTTCCCAAATGAGCCCACTTCTCGTGCAAGGCCATCATTTTGCCACGGTGAATATTGCTCGAATCACACTTGTCCAGAAGCCCAAGGATTTCAGTGTACACAGGGGAGTAGACACCGACTCTGAAATTTACTTCAGCCTGTCCGGAAACTATCTCATCTAGAGCAACTTTGAGCTGTTATTTCGTCAGCAGTGTTATGAATGATGAAACAACTTTAAGGGAACGAACAGCTGTTGCAGTAATCACCACTGTGACTCTTGGTACCTCTTTCTTGAAAAACTCGGGGAATAACTTGCCAACGGACGTAGATCCAGAGTAAAAAAAATCAATTATGAGAGCCGAGAGCGCCAGGTGAGCAAGATTGTTGATGTGTCCCTGAAAACAATGTGAGCAGATCAAATCTGAAAAATGGTCCCTTACCTGGTCATGGTGACCATCTCTAAGGAAGAGGCCACCATTGCCCAAAAGTCGCCTAGCAATTTCAGTGTTGTGTTCGCAACAATGCTCAGGATCTCATTGATAGCGTTGAGTGACCCAGGTTCAGGCCTTTTTCCTCAATGCAGAGTGCCAATTTCCCAGGTCTTCCCACAACTAATGAAATCAAAATGAGTAAATATCAGACTTGATGGGAGACACTACCAATCAAGTGATTCCTGATGAGTGCTGTGGCCACCAACCTGTAGACTTATAATAAGAACTTGCATGCTTCAAATCACTCAGCTTACCTTGGGAAATCAACAGCCCCCAAGAACACCGCTCCATGATCGCTTCGTCAATGTACTGTATTCAATGGCTTTGACACTAAAATTGGCGCGCACAGGGAATGGATTGATTGATGCAGCATCGCAATGTGAAAATTGCTTCGCCCATTCAATGATATCCCGTGTTGGTGGGTCATAGTAGTAACGTTGCCATGGGTTGGAGCCCTCTGTGGCAGAGCCAACTGGAGCTCTTTGCTCAACTGATTGCGGGCCAGCAGAATTTTCTTGGGATGGCTGGTGTTTAGGATCAGTAGTAGCTGAGGACAGAGGTGCAGTAGACATGTTCATCACAGAAGAGGTCGGAGGTGCAGCGTCCCCGTTCCTATTGGTCAATCCACCCAAAGTGTCTGATCGATGACCTGACGAAGTTTGTTGATGTTGAGCACCAAGTAACTGCGAGTTACTGGGGAGGTGAGGGGTGTGGTTACGTCTGTGGTGCACGGCTAGAACATCGTACGCCTCTATCTGATTCATGACATCAGGGTTGCCTGTACGGAGAATGAGTTATGGTCCTTCTGCGGTGAAAGACTTACCCTGGGTTGGTTGCAGGTGTATGTACGTGTTGCCTGACACCTTGACAAGCGGAGTAGGTATGAATCCAAGTCCTGTTGCAAAAATATGTACCAGGAGCCAGTTGCACACATGGACGTTGGTTACTACCAGCTTGAGAATCGGGTGGAGGGTCCTCATGGTGAGGCACAGAATTGCTATTCGCCTCATTGAACTCCTGGTAATGGTCACCTAACCGAGTGGTCGTTAGAAACATCCTAGGTCCACAGGTAGGAAGTATACCATTTGCTGCGTGGAGCGCTTGCTCAGCAAGTCTTTCATCTTCACTGGGGGAGGCTTTGTTTATCTTGGGGAAACAGACGTTAAATGCACCATGAACTCAAAACCAGTCTCACCTGCGGCATGGCTTCTTCATCACCACAAGGAGAGGCAAAGAGACTGTGCCTAGCCTGATCCACCTGAGAGGTGTGTGATAGAATGAGGCGGTTTGCCACAACCTCACAGTGAATCGGGGAAGTTCAGGTTCAGGGTCATCAAAGTCTTCGCAACACAACAATGGCAGAATATAATCAGAAGGCATGGACACTTGATGGCCAGGATCAGAGGTTTCAAGAACAGAGGGATTTGCTGACGCAAGCACATGCGTAGATTGGTGGGAAGATCCAGATTGTTGTTGAACAACCTGTGCATAAGTTTGTGAAGTGGATGAACAGACTGAAAAAGTGCGTGATGTTAACGCAGTGGAAGCACCAGACAATGACCTTCCAGAAAAGAGTGAAGCAGGAGGTGTGGAGTTTCAGGATGAAGTTGCTGATTTGGTTGAACAGAAGTGTGTTTGCGAGATGGTGCCTGAGTCGAGGGAAGGGGGGAAGGGCCCGGCACTCTGAAACTGAACTGTTTTCCAGGCGCCGCTCTGGAGAACACAGGTTGTGAAGGGGCAAATGTCGCAGATGGTTCATGTCCTTCAGATGGGTTCATAGTTGCTGCCACGTTTGACCTGCTTTGAGAATTACCCAAACCACCACTGTTGTCTTGAGAGCTGGGTGCCATAGAATTGATATGCTCCCCCTGTGTCACAAGGTCCATCTTCGAGGGTCTGACTGAGCCCTCAGTCTGGATTCATTCCAGCGCCTGCATCTGGGCCAACCGGCCCCCAGTGCCCTTGCTGGAGCATACAGAACGTCGTGCAATGCTTGTCCCAGTCTCTTCATCTGAATTTGGCATTAATAGCGATCAAAATGAGTCGAAGGCTTTACCTGGGGTGAATCCGGTGGTGCGTGCTTGGCCGAGCTTCTCAATTTTTTAATGACTGCAGGAGATGGGTTGGTGTCATTGTTGTCATCATAGATAATTCTATGTTTCACCATCACTGTCAGAAGACGGGAGAGCAAGGAGCAAAATCAAGTGTTTCGACATTTTGAACTGGTCAAGCATGAGGTTACCGCATGTTTTCTGAGAGGTAATCAGCCATAATATGTATTAGTAATTGGAGAGTACAACAAGTAGAGCAAATCACAACAATACTACATGACTCAAGAGAGTACATAAATTCAATGGATCAAAACGGAGAGGTATAACCATGCAAACGACCCAAACTGCTGTTCTCTTGGTATCTCAGAACTCCGCCCACCTGATTGCCGGGTGGGAGATTTTTCGTCCGTTTCTTTGCAGTCTGAGATCCACTAGCGGTTGAATGTTTAGCGGGGCGCTTTGACTTACTTCCAGAGGACGACTTTAAATTGTGGACAATTGCACCAACACCTTTTGAACCAGAAGCACTCCCAGAGGACATCACCGATCTTCGAATCGGGTCATGGTGTGGGAGATACTCAGAAGACAGAGGAATGCATGTTGGGGAGGTAGGCAATTTAAGAGACAGGGAGCTGTCGAAGTGTTTGGGTACTCGTAAGATAGAATGGGACTTGGGGACTGGCCGGTTTTTGAGATCCTGTTTTGCTGACCCACTGGCAGGAAGGTTGCTGGAGGGGAGTGTCAGGAGGACGGCCAAATGGCAAGGTGGTGGCAACTTGCCAAGGTACGTGTGGAGGGAGGGCTGTAGACGTGGACTTGGACTCTGGGAGGGGTACAGACTCTGGTGGAACTGTATTTGTTGATGGGCAGTTCACGTCATGCTGTGTCTCCCAGTGCGTAGCTGGGAGAGTGACGAGCATACTAGCAATGGCAGTGAGAAGCATGTTGTGAGTAAATTCAGGGTTTGATCCAAAACTGCCCTTGTTGTCCATTTTGATGGATAAAATGAATTCCTTTCGGATGAAAGTAAGGAGAGGTATAATTGGCTTGAAGTACACAGCAATGTTAGGTAAAATGAGTGTTGTCTAGCCAAAGTCTGACTGAATGACAAGGGTTTCTTGGATAGTGGGCTTGAATACAGCAAATGACGGGTGGAAGCAAGTGGCAAGCTGTTCATCAGATTTGAGGCTCTTCGGCTTGTTGAAAAGGAGGCACATGCCAACCAGGACATAGACAAACGATTCCAAATTGTGGGCAAGTTTGTGATCAATAGTTTCCTCTGGACCTACATAGTACAGGGAAGTCGCTACTTAAATAAGTGGAGACGCGGCACATGGACCAGGCTGTGTATACAGTACTGGAGTTAAGGAATCCAGAAGAGGAAAGCGTGGGCTGTGTGATAGAATGGAAGGGAGCTGTGCGAACACAGGAACTAAGATAGCGTCCTCTGATGAGTAAGAGTGAGTCAAGACAAAGCGTAGCCATGCACAGCGTGTAAGAGAGAAGCTGCGTTTAGGCACAAGGCATTCCGAGAGAACGGTTAGCGGAACGTATTGGAAAGAGAGAGACTAAGGACGTTCAGGAGGAAAAAGTATACATGCCATAACCAATCGTAACAACCTTCATGTACATACCGTAGGGTGGTAACCCTGAGGGAGAGGGGTAGGAGCCACTCGAGCATTGACGAGTTCGAACCTTTGCAGGATCTTTTCAAGATAAGCACATTGATCAATCATGATCTTGCTGCCTTCTTGTCTGATGCTCATATGGAAGAACTGTTGGAGTTTAGCAAACAGTATTCGGTCATATAGCCACCGCTTACCTAATGATGGACTATTTCGAACTTCGTACTGTAGACTTACTTTAGTGACTACAACTAGAGCATTCTACAGGTTAGTACTTACATCTAATAAAGTGACTACTTACTAGAGTATTCTACAGGTTATGAGCCCCAAATTTCCTCAGTAGCTCACTCACACCCAATGGTCAGAAATCGAGTCAGGAAGAAAATTGTTGAAGTGCCAACACTTCGCGAAGATGGCGAAAACTGGCGGGAATATTGCGAGAAGCTTTTCAAAGCAGCGAAGCAACAAAATCTACTAGGACTACTCGATGGCACTTACACGATGCCCGACGACCCATGGGACTATCGGCGCACAGCCGCATGGATCGACGACAACATGAAAGCACAATACTTGATCATTACCACGAAACCGCCAACTATTCGATTCAGCCTTTCGACGACAGCTCACGAAATGTTCAACACACTCAAGACTTTATTCGAGAAGACTACTGCTACTCGAAGACAGGAACTAGTACTCGATGACGACACCACGCGCACAGCTGCACGCGCACCAAAAACGTTCGGCGGCACTTGTCGGAAGTGCGGTGAAGTCGGACACAGGGCGCGGGAGTGCGAGCCAGTCGAGAACAGGCAAGACAGGTCGAAAATCGAGAAGTCGAGCCACGGGAA
>JBBPNE010000276.1:0-30807 GCA_038090735.1 Xerocomellus amylosporus | reverse complement strand
TGGCCCAGGCAGATCCCGCAAGTTGTGTTAATCATGTGCGGTTCACGCTGATCATTGTCACGCAGGCACTGATATGTTACTGCAGTACATAGTTCTACATTATGGACGTCCGTTTCCCCCTGGCCCCTGCGGAAAGAATTGGGCCGAGTGCCTGCTACCGTGCCCAATGCATTCTTGTTGGTCCAAGCACCAATGGGAGGCGGTCGTATGGCATGCCCAGCCAGCAACGGTCCATGTAAGTTTCATGGCATATTTTTTTTTCTCTTTGTTGCCTTACTATGACGGAATGGCAGGTAGGTACGCCCGGCCTTTTCGCACCAACATACGTGCTGGGCGAACGGACTGTGTGCTGACGGAGGGGGGAAGAGGCCTTCGTCTCTGTATAAAATGACAAGCCGCAAAACGGTTCACCATCAGCAAAAAGCATCCTATTGCCTCTCGAACTATCCAGCTCACCTACTCTACCACTAGAATGATGTTCATCCGCTTCTCTACCCTTCTCCCCGTCGCTGCCCTCGTTGCAGTAGCTGCCGCCGCACCCAGTGCGCTCGAAGCCCGTACTGACTCCTCCCAATGCAACACCGGTTCAATGAGTTGCTGCGCCTTCACCCAAACTGTGAGGTTTCCCCGCTCATCACCCTTTCGCTCTTTGTCCTAATCATGGCCCACGCTGCAGTCGACCCCCACAACACTCAACTACTTCAGTGGACTGCTCGGGCTCGCCCTTCCCAGTGTCACCGGTCTCCTCGGGCTCGGCTGTTCCCCGCTCACGATCCTCGGTACGGGAAGTGGTGCTACGTGCACTCAGCAGCCCGTCTGTTGTACCAACAACAACTTCGTAAGTTGGCCCTCATTTTCTGAGGACGCGAGTGGACGCGAGCGGTGCTGATCATGCTCCTCCGCGACACAGAACGGGTTGATCAACCTCGGCTGCTCTCCCATTAACCTCAGCTTGTAAACCGCTGGGGAAGATGAGACGATTTCCAAGCTCGTCACAGCGGCTCTCTAAATATTTTCGTTTTCCGTTGGTTTAAATAGGGTTTATTGTATTTATATTCAAAGGGATTGTGATCGAATGAATGGATAGCCTGTTGGTGTTAGAATGCGCCTCCGAGTCGAAGAAAGAGAACATCATTGAGAAACTCGGCTTAGATCAACCTCTTCGGACACATTTGCAATGACATGAAGTATAACTGAATGAAAGATCAGCGGTTGTCGCAAAAGGCAGCGTAGATCGACCCACCGACGAAATAATGTACGCAAACGTCGAAACGCATGATGGTGATCAGCACGTCGATCAAGCCCGTCGGACACTGCCCGCAAGCATTACCTCAAGTGCTAGTATCAACCAACCAAGTATCATAACAAACACATTCCATGCAATGTACCCCAGGACTACTGTCTCCCTTCACCATACTCCAGGTTGGGGCAATCTTACCGTCGCCATGAACACAATCCACGGGCATTGGCAATTTCGTGACCTACTTCTTAATATCCTTGTCTTTGCAGCCCACCTCAGGGCTGGCTCATTTGTGAGACGCTCTTGTCGTCGTCGGATGGTGGTTCATCGGCCCTACCTGTCGGTGTCATTGTGAGAGCGATCGCTCGACGACCTCTCGTATCGAGTGAGTTCGGAGATCTGCTGCCCATTTGAACTTGGCGACCATGTCATGCAGTGCGACATAGTGTACACTGTGTAAGGGCAGATATATGATAGCCGTCCGGCAGGTGTACCGCTGGGGACCAGATCTTTGTGTTTGTCTGAATTTCCGAAACGGATACTGGAAAAAATGAAGACCGTCGGGCTTGTTGCGGCGAGAACGTCCGGGAAACGGGCAGTTTGGGGCGAGTTTGGCTGGGGGTACGGGGGGCGCCCACGTAATGCTGCCGCCCCCAGACTTTCATCTATTTCGCTTTGCGATACGTGTCGTCGAGAATGGTCTCCCCGTTCAGGCCCAACGAGGCTCAGTGCATGCCTCGTATAGAGCGGCTAGGACTAGGCTGTACGGTACGGGTAACCCGCACGCGTACTTAATTTGGACTTATCAGAGTAAAGTGCTATTTTCCTGATGACAGTGGAGTTTCTCATTGTCAATGGTGAGTCAGCGGACATTGCAACACACCTCACCTCGTTTCTACCCATATATATAGTTTTGATGACGCGTCAGCCGAGCGCGTCACCCGGATGTTGGTCGAGCATGGGTGCGACGTGAATTCCCAGAACGACGTGGGTGAAACTCCGTTACAGATAGCGATGTCGTCTCGTCTGTCGTTGCATGCGCTGGATGTATTTCTTACTTGCACTGAGCCGCCTGTAGAAATTGTCAACCATGCCCTTGTATAATGAAGATGTCGATTGTTACGCATAGCTCACTCAGTCTGGTATACTGTGGGTCAATCCCCTAGACTTTCAGGACGACTTACGCATCAGCCCTTACGACCACAAGGAAGCACCACTGCAAATAAAAAAAGTTAAACGAATAAAACCGACTATGAATGGCAGTAAGCGCACGCCACGAATCTTTTCCTTTTCGGGAGAATCGGGACCAAGAGGTGAGCTGATTTAAACTCAGGTAGCAGTGACACAGAAAATGAACCACCCAGGTAAAAATGCACTGAATGATGAGTACAAACCAAGACATAAGGTACATGCACAGGAAGATATGGATCACGAGGCTAGATTCATCACGTAAATGTTCGGCGCCTTGAACCCAAGACGGGAGCTGGTGTAGTGATCCTTCTTCAACAGCCCTTCAAAATAGATCTTGTCCCTGAGCCAGTCTGCGAAGCGGGTACATAAGCGCGTGCACAGCACTCGGACCGTACATGACACTTACCAACTCGTTTGTAGCGGTTGGGTTGTGGGGTATTATAGTACATCGCCCCGGGCCATCCTCCGGTTGACTGGTTGTTCTGCGCCACTCGCTTGACTTGTTCTTGCAATCGCGCTGGAAGGGAGGAAAATTCTGCTTCCGTGATGTGATTCTCAGTGTACCTAGTTCCGCGGAATCAAATCGTCAGCCTATCTGTCACGGACCAAGGAAGCGCTCGATAGACGGACTCCTTCCATATTGCGCCACAGACGTCACCCGTGGTGACCCCTCGATCGTTGTGAACGATCGTGCACCATGGGCTGAGTTCGGTGATAATGATGAGGTCCGTGACACGCGGCAGTGTTGCTGGTTCGTCTTTGGCAGTGAAAGGGATATCGCGATCTCTAGCCTCGTTATTGAACCCTCCCGTCGAACCTGGTAGAAAGAAAAAGACACGGGTATACAACCAGTTGCATCAACAGGAATCCGTCGTACCAGTGACGAGATTGAATATGAGGTGGAAACCGGGATCCGTGCCTTGGAGGATAGGGTGTAATTGGAGTTCGGTGTCGAGTAGGTAGAGGTCGGTCTGGGATAACACTGGACCATCTAATCCAAGAAATGCGTCAGGAGGTTTCGAGAATCATCTTATCGTACTCACAGCTCGCGCCAGCAGCCCATTTGTTCACTACTGTGTCACCCATGTTTCAGTGTGGTGTTAGTCCAAGGGCTACCCGGAAAGGGTGAACAGGGGGAGAAATTAGAAAACACTGTGAGTAGTGTCAGACCAGCTGTTGAGGGAGTGTTGATATTGGAAGGGAACTCACGAAAAGAACAAACAGCAACACAGGCGTTAGTAGAACCTTATGTATGATCGGAAGCTGTGGCAGTGCCATGATTAGATCCGCTGAGTCACAGGTTGCACAGCTCATTCCATAACCTCACGCACGGCCAACACACGCCAGTCTCACAGCTTGACATTGCTATAGTAAACCATGCCTCCGAAAGGTGGTAACGCAAAGAAAGAGAGCGGCCGTGCAAAAAAGGCAGAGAACGAAACCAAGAAACAAGAGGCGGCTGCGGCTGACAAGGTTCACTGATCTCGTTGCCACTGTTCGTTATCATCCAGTTAATCCTGTACGACCTCAGGAACGCAAGGACACTGAGAAGTGGGGTGAAGGTGCCAAGTCAAAAAAAGCCAAGGAGGAACGGGAGGCGAAGCGCCTCGAGGACTTGTCGCGCAAGGCCGAGAACGCACGATTGCTTGCAGAGGAAGAGGCAGCCACGCCACCAAAGGTTAAGAACGCGCCCAAGGCCGGTGCCAAGAAGGGTGCCAAGGGTGTCACGCCTGCGGGGCCTGGCGCAATCGCTGCGGGTGGGGTCGTTGGGAACGAACCAGAGAAGTCCAAGGATGCTTCCCCAGAGAAAGTGGAAAGCTATGCGGCGACCGGAATCGACAATGCACTTGATCTTCTCGAAGTCGTCACCGCGAAGACGGATAAGGCGAGTGTTGGCCAGCAGGCTGCTGGCATCGAACGGCATCCAGAGGTTCGTCGTCGTTGCCTCATCTGTCATACACATGCTTATTCGCCTCTTGTGCCGTAGCGGAGGTTCAAGGTTCGTTTAGTTCTAGCTTTTACCATCCGAAATCCTCATACAAGGCACAGGCCACTTTCGAAGCTTACAAAGAAGAACAACTTCCAAATCTCAAAGTCGAAGTAAGTACCTGCCTCGGCCTCTGTGGCACAGCGTTGACCGTGATTCGTTAGCATCCTGGCTTGCGGCTACAACAATACCTCGTCAGTCACATGTTTTTACCACTTTGTAATCGGATCGGTGTCCACTAACGGCATCGGGCTTACAGGATATCTTGTACAAGCAATTCCAGAAGTCCCCGGATAATCCGTAAGCGCAACAACGCTTGTTTGCACAGCCCGATGTTAATCATTGTTCTACAGATTTAATCAGGCAACAGTTGCCTACGATGCCTCCAAGGAAGAACGGACGCAGGTCCTTAAGGAAAAACAGGATGCGGTACAGAAGAGGATGCGGATTGGATCAGATTGAGGAGCCTCCCCGGACGGCTTTTCGCGACGTCATTTGATACTTGTAAAGTTTAGGTCTCACAATTTTTTATATGTGAAGGTCAGCTCAGAATAGTGGTAACCGATCGAGACCACCAGACCGTCATACTAGTAGCAAGGTCGTGACAAGACACGTCTCGGTCCGGACTCTGAGATAGCATTCCAGGGAGAAGATATAACCGCATCCCAACACCGCACCTCGTTCTCGAGTCTCGACCGTAGAACACAGGGACCACCGGAAAAGTACGACAGGCGACACAGCCGAGGTGCCGCAGTGTTTGTAGGAGATCGGGCGGTGCATAGGGTGCATTACGTAAGCAAAGGGGAGCAATATAAGACGAAGTCGGGCCCCAGATACGAGTAACCCAACACCCACAGCGACCATCTAGCGCAAGACAGTATACGAGCTTACTGTCATGCCTTCGATATCCATCATCTCAGTCGATGTACCCTCGCATGTCCCGACAAAAGGACCGGAATCAACAAACACCCTTTTGATCACCCAGGTACCTCGAGACTTTTTCCAGCCCGTAATTCTAGAAGCACTCCGCGACTTCTTTTCTCTGTACGGCGAGATCAACCAATGGGCGCCACTATCGTGCTTTTCACGTATAATCGTGGTTTACTCCAACGAAGACTCGGCAGAGCAAGCGAAACGAAACTGTGATCCATTGATTATCCGACCGAGCCATGGGTGAGCAGGAAGTTGCTTGTCAGTCTTCATCTGTTCATCAGATTTTTAGTTCCTCGACTACTCTCCGGGTCTTCCGGGCTGACCGGAGTCCATTAATGACCCGCTCGCCGCTATCCGATGACAATTTCTTGAGACCTCCGCCAGTGGACAAGAATTTCTTGATTTCTCCTCCGGGATCACCTCCAGTAGGCTGGGAACCAATTCGGGAGGAGCCGCCGAACAGAGCAACCCTGGCGGAGGATTTGATTACAGCGTTGAAGAAACTCCAACTCCGAGAGCGGCACGGGGGCAGAGTGTTGCTGGAACCAGAGGATGGTGTCGGGGTTGGCGTGTACGTGGAGGATGCTGATGAAACTGATAGTGAAGATGACGGGGAAGAGGAGATAGATTGGGAATATGGGTCCGTTTCTCCGGCGCGCTTGAGATGGAAGCCTGCACCTACGGCGATGCCCCCAATGCCCCTCACACTGCGGTGATGTTGGTGAGTGGACGCTCTATTCTTTCTTCAAGGATGATACCTATCAGACCTGTTCCGAGCATTTGGCTGCGGAAACCTTGTATTGCCTTTTTATTTCGCTGATAAACTATTCTCGGGTTTGCGTCGATTGCATGATCGCTTACTTGTTTGCGTCTTTGCAGGTGATATTACTCTATGTCAACTCTAGATTTAACAGGCTTTCTCATTTCTCTTCGCATGGACCATGGCTCTATTGTATTCAAGTTCCTAGGTTTTTAGGCATACCAGCATCTCCATCCTCATGTAAACGTAGCAAATTTGTAGGGTCCTGCCAGAATGGTCAGTTTATTTTAGTCCATCTGGCAGGAGTTGACCACATGTCGCCCTTAATATGAAAATTCAGTGGTAACCCCTGTTGTTATCGAGCTTGGCTACCCGCTCAAAGTCTCGACTAAGCCGGAGCGCTCCATTCTAGCGTGATGTCCCCGAAACCTATTCTTGTGGAATAGACTCATTACCGACATTGAATTGACACCTGCACAGCCACAACGCGGGTGACCGAAAATGGGTATCCTCCGACATTAGCCGAGGTTATTGTTCTACCATCATTGTTCCCCATTGAGCAGCAACCGAATCCTTTGTTCTCGTACACAACAAAAGAGATGTCTACCAGACTCGATTCCACCCACAGGAGCGCGTTGCTCTTTCCTTCTTCCCTTTTTCTTACACGTTCATTACACTCGTTCGCTGGCTCGACATGTTATCGAGCATCCTTGCCATCCCTCTTGCCTTTGGCGCGTCTGTAGGTGAGAGTTACTCACTATCCAGTTTGACGTCCATCTGCTTAATACCATCCAAGTCGCGCAATCTGTTTCTGTCATCTGCGTTGCTGGTCAATGCCTTGAGGGTTATTCGAATACCACTAGTAAGTCACCTCCGTGCAGTAGAGTCACGTTGTTCAGTGTGCGCTTCCAGTTGGTAGCACTTTATCAGCATCAGGAGAGTCCACATCAGTGCTTTTACTCCCCGGGCAATACACCTCTTCGACGAACCCGCAACTTGTTCATGACCTTTTAACGTCCACTTCGGCCTCTGTGTCTCCATCAGCTGGATTCGCGAACTCGAGTTCAAATTCATCCGTCTCATTACCCCTTACGGTCCAACTTGAGCCAGGCATTGCAGTCTACCCGCAGGCATTCTATTCTGGTCAGGGATCCTATACCGGTCTGCCAAATTCTCCAATCGCGAACGCATCCACATTAGACGCATCGTCATTGGCACTTTCCGGAAACGTCTGGGCAGAAGTCTCTGCAGGTAGCAATAGCCGAGTCATCCTCTGGAATTCGATACCCGACGTCAGCCAGCTGCCTCAGACTGCTTCCGGTTCGCTCTCTCTTTTAAACTTGCAGTCTACTGCGTGTTCTCCGCCCTGCTCTGGCAATGGCGTTTGCTCTGCCTCAGGTACATGCACTTGCCCAACTGGATTCAACGGAACATCTTGCGAGTCGTGCGCCCCTGGATATTATGGACCAACATGCAGTGCTTGTCCTTCGGGTTGCACGTCTTGTGACGATGGGATAACCGGCACCGGCCGTTGCCTTGCTCCAATCGTGACAAATCCTCCATCAAGTTGTAACTGCGTCAATGGGGAGTGTGGCGCCAACGGCCAGTGCACTTGCCTTCCAGGCTGGATCTCCGCGTCAAATGGTACCCGGTGTGCTGCGTGTGCGTCTGGCTTCTTCCTCGATTCCAGCGGGAACTGTGATAGTGAGTAGATTTGTAGAGTTCTGAGCCACATTTATTGACCTCGCCATAGTTTGTTCGCTTGGTTGCGCTGAATGCGCAGATGATTCTGGCGACTGCATAACTTGCAAGTCGGGTTATACTCAAGACGCCAATGATCGTACGCTCTGCGACGCTGTCCAACAACAGACCTCCAGCGGGACTGTGTGCCCTTCGAGTGGCTACAGTGATGGGTCTTCTTGCCAACCTTGCTCTCCCGAGTGTCAGACGTGTACAGGGTCTACATCGAACGATTGTGTTATCTGCGCTTCCGGCACTTATTCATTCAACGGTACTTGTGTGCAAACGAACAGCGGCGGTGTTTGCGAGGGTTCATCTCTAATCGCCAACAACAACAAGCATGAGTGTGACAGTGAGTGCCATGCTTGTTTGCTCTTAGATCTCGCTAAACCAGCTTTCGTAGGCTGTGGACCAAAGTGCACTTCTTGCCAAATTCCGAATTTTAATTCTGTCTCGACGATTGACCAAGCTCAGTGCACTGGTTGCTTGCCTGGTTATGTCCTTTACCAGGGAGCTTGTGTGCAAAGTTGCCCTTCGGATACTTTCCTATCCCCCACGGATAACCTTACTTGTACTGGTTCGTAACGTGGGGACATAGTTTTCATGCATTTTCACTTACTCTTGCCACAGCATGCTCTTCATCGTGTAGCAGCTGCTCTGGAAGCGCCAATTACTGCTTGACCTGCAATAATGGTCTACTCGCTTCTAGCGGTTCCTGCGTCAGTTCATGTCCATCGAATACGTTTAGCTCATCCGGTACTTGTGTCACTTGTCACCCCGATTGTGCAACTTGTTCGGGCGGATCTTTCAATCAATGCTCAAGTTGCAACAAGAATCTGCCAGTCCCCACGAATGGTCGTTGCCTAGCTACCTGTAGCCAAAACCAGTACTTCGACACTACCTCGTCCACATGCCAGTCATGCGATGGGAGCTGCGCCAGCTGCTCGGGTTCGGGTCCGAACAACTGTCTCGCCTGTTCTAGCTCCAGTCAAGTCCTCCGCGGGGGAACCTGTGTTGCTGCCAATTGCAGTAGCGGAACCAGTATCGTTCCAGGACTCGGAGCATGTCTCGCGGAGCTCGTTCTCGTCCCCTCTTCCTCTAGTTCTGGCTCCTCGCCTCTTCCATCCATCTCAGGTATCTCGACACCCACAAGTACGACGACGCAACCTCTGTCGTGGTGGGAGATTCTCCTCATGGCGCTTGGCTGTGCGTTCATTTTCGTTGCGTTCTTGTATTTGTGGCGCCGTCGTGCACGGAAACAACGCGCAAAGGAGACGGCAGCTTTCGCCTCGGCCAAAGCCCTTAACCACAAGTCCAACTGGAGACAGCGTCTCATGCGTTTCGGCGAAAAGTTGTTTGGACACTCGCCAAGTCAGCCTCGTCCGGACTCCGAGGAGATCGCACTGTGGAAACTGCGTGCTGCAGAGGAGGCACGGCACAATCGGGAACTGGAGAAGCTTATTGAGGCGCATGGGTTTTCGAGAGCCGGTTCCCCGCACGAGCCTAAGCGAGTGGAGTCGCAAGACTACGAATCATACCGTTCTCAGCGGCTATCTGGGGCGTCTATGTTTTCCGAACTGACCGGGATGCCACAGCGTGGGCCTGACCCCCGACAACCTGTGAAGACGAACGCGCTGACCTCGCGATTCTCCTCGACCACGCTCGGCTCGTCGATGTACAAGAAGCAGAACTTGACGAGACGGGAACCTTTTTCACCCAAGCTTCAAACGGATGCTGAGGCGTATGCTGCCTCAGTTCGACTGTCACCCCCAGCAACTGTAATGCCAACGAACACGGGCGGATCACGCAACCCGTTCCGTAAATGAAACGGTTGCCTTGCATTCTCAAGTATTTGATACATCCTCCCCACATGGACGCACGACACAATTAGATCGCATTTGTTTCTTGGATGGATGCTCTTTACCCCCTTGTCGACACGGTTTTACCCTTGCAACTGTCACTGTATCCATTTACCCCCGTTGTCCCATTCCATCTCATATATAGTATATACGCAGGTAGTTAATGTAGCAACTTGAACATTGCAACCACACAGGTTACGTATGTATACCGCAGGTGCCTTACCCCTGGGATGAACTGTTGAAATGACCGCGAGAATGGGCGTCCATGATGCAGTGTGGCAGATGGTGGTGGTCGTCTATCCTTGGTTGCGTCACCCAAGCCTACGTGTTGGACAACCCACGTGCATGTGCACAGGACCCAAGCACACGCAATTTGTCAATAAATCTGGATATGCCCGCACCGTAACGGCGTCCCAGCCGCCCTCCTGTAATGGTTGGCAAGCGTCGACTGTTTTAAGCATGCTGGGAACGGCCAACTTCGTCTCTCGCTTCCCCTTCCATTCGCTTCCCCCATCTCTATCGCAGCGACGTGATGATCATGTCCGTCGGCTCTGTGCTGGGGAGACAAGCCCAAGCTGCCCAGCCCTCGTCCTCCTCGGTATGGTATGACGACATCCCTGGGTCCATCTGCGATCCAGAAGACGGTCCCTGGCCGCGGTCGTTCACGCGTCTTGGCACGTCCGAGGCTTGGGCAAAGCTCGCACAAGCGTCCGACCCGCAGAGCATGCCCTACGGTGCCCACGGACGGTGGTGCGCAGACGCGGTCAACTTTCAGCCGTTTCTTGGAACGAGAAGTCAAGATCGGTATGCAATGCACCGGCTCGATATCGGTGGGCGGACGTGGATGTTTACGGCCGTGTTTGATGGCGAGTTCTTGGCGGTGGCGGGTTGCTTGGGAGGGATCTGACGCGGTCGTCGTTTCGTTTCTTCTTCTTCGCAGGTCATCTCGGTGACGCGACCGTGGAACATGCGGCGTATCACATGCCCATCATAGTACGGCAGTTTCTCGAGGAGATCACGCGGAAGCATCGTGGGCGCGTCGTCCCGCCGCCGCTGATCGCGGACATATTCAGCAGTGCAATTCAATCGTTTGATGATGCCATTGCCAACGACGTCTTGGATCTGTTTCCGGGAGGGTTGCAGTCGGTCAGGCACATGCCGGACGAGAATGTCTATGACATCCTCAACGATCATGCAACGGGCGGGCAAAACTTCAAGAAGGCACGGTTGTGCATGTATGGCACAACTGCGCTTGTGGCGCTCGTCGACCCTGACCATGAAAACTTGTGGTTGGCTAATCTCGGCGATTGTCAAGGAGGTGGGCACAGAGTATTTACTCTCGTCGCTCGTTGGTTGATGTGTTTATGATCAGTCATGATCTCGGAGACCGAGCACCGGACGTGGAATTTCGAGGTCCTGACCACGAGTCATAACGGCGCCAACGAATGCGAAGTCCAGCGCGTGAAGAGCGAGCATCCAGGCGAGCCCGAATGCGTCATCGATGGTCGCGTTCTCGGTGCCATCGCTCCCTTTCGATGTTAGTCAGGGTCTCAGGGCGTTTGGCCCGTTGCGTCTCTTCTACACGCTTACGTCTGGTCGGGCTTACAATGTCTTCAGGTATTGGCGACACGCCGTTCAAGCAACCGCCCGAGTTCACGAGGCGCATCCTGTACAACCTCTTCCTTGGTGGCCACGATACGTCCCCATGGGAGGACTTGCTCGTCAGGAACTTGACACCCCCTTACATATCTGCCATGCCCGAGGTGACGCATTATCCACTCGGTGCGTCGCAAAAGCGACTGCGGAGATACCTCGTATTGGCTTCCGATGGGTTTACGGACATCTGTGGGGAGGCTCAACGGAGCGTGATCGAGCGGTGGTTGCAATGCGTGGAATCGGGGTCAGAGTGCGGTGGGACGGATAATAAGGCTTTGAAGTTGCTTTGGCAGGGGCTTGGAGGGGACGTGGTGGGCGTGTCAAAGGTGTTGACGTTGGACATGGACGTACCTTGGCTGGATGACGTTTCGATCGTCGTTCAATCTCTGTAGGGGATTGAGGGACGGCTGCGAACGTGGGTTCTTGATACCACTCTATTAACCTAGTATTGTACTACTACTAGTTTGCTTTGAAGTTGTCGATTGTTTTTTGCAGGTTGCGCAATTTTTCGTTGAACTTGTTGTCTTCTCTAGTAATACGATAAACTTTCCGCGTTCTCTCTTCTGAAGAAAGTGAACCTATGGCAATGACCCATTTGACGACCGTTCTTTCAGTACCAGAACATCATTACACAGCGAGTCGAAGGTGGAATACAAACGAGACACCGGCAACAATTGACTCAAATTCAAGTTGTTGTGTTGATAGGCCCAAATAAGGTCGAGTTAAGACAGGGGCCACGAAGCTGTAAGTAGCGTCCTCTTTCTCACTCGGGAAAGATCGGACAGCTTAAAACTTTCAGAGGCAAAACTCAGTCAGGTATAGATCAATCACGTATGCAATTTGTCTCCACATTCAAAGACATTAGATTAGCCCACTCAGGCGGCGTGTAATTATCCCAATATCCAAAAAGAATGAGACCGCAAAAACGGAGAGGGTATCCAATATCAACTTCAGGCGTTGACGTTGATGGGGGTGCAGGCAACGTTGACCAGACCGTTCTACATGGAAAGAGGAAAATCATCATACATCAGTACAAATTACTAATCAACGATAAAGCAACGCGAAATATAAACTCACGAAGGTGTTGTTGTCGCAGCAAACAGCCTGCTGGGTGCACTGTGCACCACTGCCCAAACCGAGGACAGTAATGGGCGTGCAGGTAACCCCGGCAGCAGCCCCAATACCCGTCAGGAGACCATCAAGGATGCTGAAGCCGAAATCGTAGGTCGTCCCGGTCTGCGAACAATGGATTCGTAAATCATCCAAGGGGAAGGGAGAGATGTCTCACAGCCAACTGGGTCGTGTCGCAGCAAGACTGGTCCGAAACGTCGCACGAGGAGTCGCGAGCCTGGAGCACATTGGGTGCAGCGGCGGCGACTGCAACGAGGGCAGCGAGGGGAAGGACGGCGAACAGACGGGAGAACATGTTTGGCAGTGGAGTGGGTTTTTGGAGAGTTGGGGAGTTGTTTGCTGAAGACCAGTGGCTTGGTTTGCTCCCCTTTTATACGGTAAAGGGTGCCCCATTTGGCTTGCAAAGACAAGACCGTGGCCCAACCGGGGCCCAGGCCTGCAATCATTATGTCATGATAGGAATAAAAACACGTTAGACGGTTGTCACTTGAAAAGTTTGCAACATTGAATGAATAAGTAGTAACGTGAGCGAAAAAGCTCACCCGAAACACGCGGCGTACGGCCTGGGCGGCCTGTGGCCACGGCCGGTCGAGGAAGAAGCAATGATTGAACCGTGACGATCAGAGATCAGGCAGGCGAGGCATCGAGATGCGGTAGCGCGCCGGTAGATCGAGAGTACGAGTACGAATCGCGTCGGACGAGGGGACCGGGGATGCCACACCTTCGGACATACTTACAGTATATGTAGTTCAACCGTTCAACTTGAACCGTTCAACGGGCTGTATCAAACAACGCGCCCCCTCCAATCGCCGACAATGCATGTTGCCAAGTTCCTGCAATGAAATCACCATATGAAACCATTTATCCAAAAAAGGTATCTTCGAAAGAATTTTCCTACTTCCCGGCAGGCACGATCAAAAATAATATATGCACATTGCACGCCCCCGGTCTCCGAGCAGACATTCGGGGATCGCATCGATCGCATCCTCGGCAAGCACTGCCAGTGTTTTTACATCTTGAAGGTTCTCCGAGTCAGCGCCTTCATCGCTTCAGGTCACAAGACTAGCACACCCACAAATCAATCCTACTAGTAGGTTGAGGTCGATAAACGTGCGTCCAGCGTTGGGCATCAGCGCTCTACAATAGTTGGCTCCGGTGTTGCATTGGCTTTAGCCACTACCCGCGGCGGCGACGGCAATGACGGGAGAAGCACGGAAGAAAACTCCGAAGAGAGTGGTTCGAAAGCGGTAGCGCTCAACGATTTGAAGGACCCGTGTTTTCTGCTGACCAGGTGGCATGGTGCTGGATATCTTTTATGCCCCCGTCCACTGAACGATGTGAGATTAACACATTGCGGCCGTGTTTGCCAAGATTTGAACGCAATTTCTACATCGACTCTGTCGTCGAGGCAGCAGGATTCAGGACTGGTGCCATCCATGGCCAAGAGACAGCTACTTCTGTAACCGCATCGCGATCGCCGCACCCACGAATAATTCTTCCCGGCGTCAACGGCTTTGAACATCTTCATCTGGCTTGACCGTGACGGTATGACGATCGCAGCGGACTCGGAGGCCGGAGGCTGCCGCAAAACCGGGCGTAGCAACGCTCCACGCCGACAGTCGGCGTTTCACAGACAGTGCCAGACACCAATGCAGGGTTGGGCACTGCGACGTCGCTGCACATGCCAATGGGAGGTCAGTGTTTGGTTGGTTGTTGGTTTGTTTGTTTCTAAAGGTTTCCAAACAAGGCAGCCTCTTAGTCAGGAGCTTCCATGGCGGGAGCACCAGACAATCCATCTCAGCCCCTTGAAGACCCCATGGAAATATATGAGAGGGATGTTATGCCGATTGATGATACCAATTGTGCGACCCCTTCAAATGTTGTCCAGACCACGCAGAAACACGATCGCGAACGTTCCACCAGCCTTGGCGCCGACAACCTCGTCGACGCGTCGAGCGCGACAGGCACCAAGAGAAAAGCACAATACTGCCCTGAAGAAGATGGGACCGTGTACGGCGCATCTCGATTTGGTCATTTCGGAGAGTATATGCGGCGGAAACGAGCCAAGTTGCAGCTTCAGAACGAGAGCATGGACACGGAGGCGAGCGGCGAGGGGAGGAGCAACATCTTTAAGGGCATCTCCGTATACGTGCGTCTCCGTATTCTACCTTTTGTTCTCGAGTGAACATGTGTCGACGAAAATTGGTTCTAGGTGAATGGCTGGACGAACCCGTCGGTGCAGGATATCCGGAGACTTCTTCTTCAGCATGGGGGCGTCTTCCAACCATATCTCGATAAGAAATCAATCGTGTGCGTGCGATATGTCGTGTTGTCGGTCTCGTGTGCGTGACCTTGTCCCACAGGACCCACGTCGTGACGTGTTCGCTCACAGCAGCCAAAGTCAAAGAGTTTCAGAATATGAAGGTGGTCAGGCCTGAATGGCTACTGGACAGTGTCGCTGCCGGTTCTCTCCTTCCCTGGACAAACTACATTTTTCGTCCGGGGGATAGATCGGAGCAATCTCAGGGATCACAGATCGGTCAGGCGATGTTACAATTACAAGCCGCTCGACCGACGTCGGTGACCTCTACGCCCCAAGCCGGACAGTCCAATTCGGGTGCAACTGGCGCTGAAGCGGGTGCTGGCCCGAGCAAACAAGTCAGATTGGAGCCAGAGTCCTCTGGATCTGAATGGGCTCCACACCCCCTCTATGTGACAGACCCCGGCACGGAGGAAGACGCTGCGCGTGTCCCCGAGTACGCCGCACGCCGTTCAAACGAGATGGCAGAACGAGTGATGGCCAATCCTCAGTGGAGAGCGGCGCATACGTCCATCGCGCCCGACTTTATCGAAGGCTTCTACAAGAACTCACGCCTACATCATTTGTCCACTTGGAAGGCAGAGCTCAAAGGTCTCGTGGCGGAAGCGCAAGAACGTGCGGAGAATCGCGCGCTGGACGCGCCTCCTGACGATGGTGGCGGGGCCGCTGCTCCTGGCGTACGTACGAACTCTACGGACGATTATAGCATGAGAGGGGCGGGGTTTGTTCTCAGGTCTCCTTCCCGAGCCAAAGGAAAGCAGAAAGCGGAGGATGTTGAAAGGGTTATCATGCACTGCGATTTCGACTGTTTCTTCGTCTCTGCTGGCCTTGTCAGCCGGCCTCAACTTCGAGGGAAACCGGTGGTTGTTTGTCATTCTCAGGGCAGTCAGGGTGGTGCTTCCAGCACGAGTGAGGTCGCCAGCTCGAGCTACGAGGCAAGGGCATTCGGTATCAAAAATGGCATGAGGTGAGTGTTGTTTTGTTGACATGCATGCCAAGGCATTGTTTGACAGTGCATTACAGTCTGCGACAAGCTCGCCAGTTATGTCCTGAAGTAGTCACTATGCCTTACGAATTTGAGCGGTGAGTCGACCGACTCGGCCTGCGTGATAGATGTCTTATTCGATCCGAGACCGCTAGATACAAGTCATTCTCGCTTCAATTCTATACCATCATGATGCGCCACGCGGACGACCTTCAAGCAGTGTCTGTCGATGAGGCTCTCATAGACGTGTCCTCAGCCGTCGCTCGTCTGAGGTCCGCTTCCCCACTCTCAGCAAACGATTTTGCTGTCACTCTTGCACAGACTATCAGAGATCAAGTAAAACAAGCCACTGGATGCGAGGGTAGGCATATCATATCTCGCGACAATTCTCTGCTTATTGTCCTCGTAGTCAGCATCGGTATCGCGGAGAACATCCAGCTTGCCCGTCTTGCCACGCGCCGGGCAAAGCCCGCTGGCTTATTTCATCTCAAGCACGAAAATGTGCAACAAGTTCTCGGGCCGCTCGATATTGACGATCTGCATGGTTTTGGTCACTCCACGCGCCAAAAAGCACGAGAGAAACTGGGCGCGACAAACCTGGGCGACCTTATGACGCTGAGCAAGGCTCAGCTCTGCGAGGCACTGGGCAAAGGTACAGGAGAGACGCTCTACAAGGCTATCCGCGGTATCGACGACCGGAAACTCGAATCGGACAAACCTCGCAAATCGGTCTCTTGTGATATCAACGTAGGTGTTCTCCCTTTGGACTCTCTGGTGTCCGAGCGATGCTGAGGATATGTAGTATGGTATCCGATTTGAGAACAACGAGCAAGCGAAAGAGTTTGTGTATCGTATGGGAGAGGAAGTTGCCAGACGCCTGGACAGTATTTCTATGCGTGGTCGCTTGCTGTCGTTCAAGATTCTGAAACGTGACCCGAGTGCTCCAAAGGAGGCACCAAAGGTACGCCAAGTCCTTCATTCAATGTGGGGGAGTTCAAAGTACCTCTAGTTCATGGGTCACGGGCTGTGCGAATCGTTCAACAAGCAGATAGCACTGACGAACGCGCAAGGCCAGGCGACGAGCGACAGCAAGGACATTGGAGACCATGCTTGGCGACTCCTCAAGTCCTGGGGTTTCGACCCTGCAGAACTTCGTGGGATAGGTATCCACATCCAAAAGTTGGAAGATAGCCGGAGCGGAGACGTTGGACAAGCGAAATTGCCCTTCCAGGCTGCCGATAGAAAACCTATGTCGAAAGGTCCAGCACCACCAAAGCCTGAGCTCGATGATACGCCTGAGCTTGTTGTCCACCCGCCGTCTTCGCAAGGTGAACCTGTAACTGTGCAGAAAGACGCGGATCAGGTGGGCTTGCCGTCATTTTCACAAGTCGACATGGAAGTTTTGGAAGCGCTACCAGATGACATCCGGAAAGAACTGGAAGACGAGTATCGACGTCGATCGCACTCGCCCATGGTCGCTGAGGCTGCACCCGCGCCGATCACCACATCACCCTCCAAAGCCAAGGGTCCGAACGTGAAGCGTATCACACAACAGCTCGCACCTAAATCAGGGAGCAGCCTTTCGCCAAAGAAGAGTGTGCTTTTCGCGAAACGCGACACGCCTGCGAGCGTATCTGCGGTGCGAGTCACCGACGCCGAACTACGCGAGTTGCACATCGACCCGAATGTCTTTACCGCGTTGCCTGCCGACATGCAACGTGAACAACTGATCATGGCTCGGCATACTAAAAAGGGCGGCACCTTCAGTGAACGGCGGCTCGTGATCAAAGATACGACTCGCCCGCCCCGCGAAAAGAAACCGAAACCTTCCCATCTTGCGATACCACCGCCGCAAGCACACCGTCCTCGTCCCCCGACGCTGAAGCAGCAAGGCAAACAAAAAGGGGAGAAACTCTCCTTCACTGAGACAGACGACGTACAGCACGTCATCGAAGCGTGGGTCGAAGGCTTCGAGAAGCACCCTCCCAATCAAAAGGATGTCGATTTCTTTTGTAAATTTCTCGTGCAGAGCGTGGAGGTTTCGGATGCGGGTATGGAGAAGACGATCGCTGTGATGAGATGGTGGCTTGTCCTGTTGCGTCGAAGGTGGGGGGTACACGAGAGAGATCAGTCCGAGGTAGATCAAGCAAATCAACGCGTTACGTCGGAAGTTATAGGTAAGGCTTGGTGGAAAGCCTTTCGTGAGGTGAAGGACAGAGTCGATGTGGCCGCGCGGAAACGCTTCGGAGGAACTTTGGCTTTGACATGATCTCCTATATAATATATACCTGCATATTTCATGACTACTGTACACTTGATATCTCTGGCTCACGATACTCACAAGAGCATACCTGGAACTGAATACCTCTATTTGTCGCCTCTCGCAAGGAATAAGTCTACTGGATGTCCAGCATGGTTTGCCTGTGCGACTATCTCGAAGGTGATGTTCTTCAATCCTGCCTTTTCGAACGTGGAACGGATGTCCTCCTCCGTAAACCCTCCTTTGTGTGGGACGATGTGATGGACTTCCTCGGGGAATATTTCATGCGTCGACTCCCCGCGAACAAGGTCTGCGACGAGCAGCGATCCCCCGGGGTTCAAATACGTGACGAGGGTCTTTGTCACCTCCTCGACGGAGGTGAAATGATGATACGCAGCTGCACACTGCGAGATAGGGTGGGTGAGTCGCCCGCGCGCGGTCTCTGCTAGGCGCTATCGGGCACTCACGACGATCACGTCAAAGGTCATGCCTTCCAACCCTTGCAACCTCCCCTCGTGTGGGGTGGCGCGGACGGCTCTCATTTCTTCGGGCGGGATACCGTGATCGCTGACGATCTTGTTATATTGATCGACCATCCCTTGGCTGATATCGACGCCGACGATCGACTTTGGGTCGTCTGCCGCCAATACGCGGGAGATGAGACCTGTAGAACAGACGGTGGAGGTGGTGTGAGGATTGCCTTTGAAGATAGTTTGCTTAGTACCTACCTGTTCCACACGCGAAATCCATCACGGTCGTGATGCCCTGCTTGAACAACCCAGTGTCCCTCATGGCTTGTCCGATTTTCTCGGCGCGTCTCTGCGCATCGTGGCTATCGTACTGGTGTGCTGTTGCGTCAAAGTGGTGTTTGTTCGCTGTTTCATAGTCGTCCACGTCAGCGCCGTCGGGTGGTTGGTGCGAATGTGCGCAGGGGGTGTGAGGGTCATGATGGTCGTGCGCGTGCGCGTGGGGATGCGGCGTTTGTGACATGTGGGTAGTAAGGGAGACGACGTGCGAAAGCGTACTACTTCAACCCCATCGAAGGTGGGCGCCTGATTTTGCTTCTCGTCCTTCAATCATATATGTACTCGCAGGCTACTGACCCGTTGAAAGGCGAATTTGTAGTGGTCGAATCAAGGTCGTCGATGACTGTCCCGGTACGAGCCCGATTCTTGGGCTGCCTGACACTATTCCAAATGTACGAAATCCGGGCCCGCACCGAGATCGGCATCGAAGTACTGACTACCAATCGACGTGAGTGTGCAACTGGCAATGATTCACGGAACAATCAGCGGTCACCATCATGTCAATGGGGTGCGCAAATGTCAGGAGAACGATCGGTAGGAGGCCCGGGCCCGGCCAGTGTCATTGCCGGTTGCCAATTGTCAGTGCAAATCTCCTCCTACCTGTCAGTTACCTTTACCGTCGTCCGCCGATTTTATCATTTAGGACAAAGGCGCCATTCTGAATGTCTATGAGGAGACAACTCATTAAATCATTCTGATCCAACAATGAAGCGATTCATTGAAGGAACCCGGTAGATTACTGTGCTGGTGGAGCGCTGTCAACTGGCCTGTCAACTCGCCCGTCATCGTCCCGCCGGCGTCTCTACGTACAAGGGCCCGTCTGAGACTCCTTTCAAGTGCCGAGGTTCGCTTGGAAATGCTGCCGAGTCCAGGTACGTCTCCTCCTCGATGTCGAATTTTCCATTTCCGGAAACTGCCTCATACTGTTGGCGGCCCGAAGGGATCAAAGATCTACCAAGTTGGCGCACAAAGGTCTATTTCACTCGTCCCGCACCTCTCCCACGATGTACTCCCGCAGTTCTGACTTGCCGCCGGGACGTGTCACTGGCGCACATTCCCCTTATCGGTCGAGCTTATCGACATCTCCTGTCCGTTACCAAGTCATTTCACAGGTAGAGCTGTTTGGGTTTAAATCCTCTGTATGACGTGCAGACAATCCGTACTAATTGCCTGGTTAATGATGCCAACAAAAGAGGATACACAGCAGGCCAGATACCGGTTAATTATAATGATCGAGGTTTGATTTTCATCCTAAAGAAGCCTGTATGGGGGAACCGTTTCCGTTTTACACTTTCGCTCTCCATCATCATCACCGTATCATCACATTTATCAACTATGCTGACCGCCAACGATGCCATCCATGGTTGGACCCCTGCTGGCGACGACGACGTGGAAGTGAACGTCTCTCAGGACATGTGTTTCATGACCATCAACCCCATTACGTCGAGCACATTCCTCAGTCCCATTTGTCCCCCTCTCGATGCCACCCTTCCGAAATCCTTCCCTCCTCAATCCCACTCCATCCCTTTGGCCCCGTCGACGGGGATCTCTTACACCACCATCGCACCTTCTTCCGACCGTCGAGCACAGCGTAACCGGAATCGCGATCCTAGCTGGATCCCGCGTCCCCGTAACGCCTTCATCATCTTTCGGTGCGAGTACTCGCGCGAGCATGCGCAGAGTTCTCAGGAATCGCAGGACGACCACGACTCTAACAGCGCCTGCGTGAAAACGCTCTCCAAGCGCGCCGCTGAGGCGTGGAAGCAGCTCTCTCCATCTGAAAGGGATCGGTACAAGGTGCTGGCCGATAGAGAGAGAGAGGAGCACGCTCGCATCTACCCGCATTATCGCTTCCGCCCTATGAAGCGACAGATATCGGGGAAGAGCTGTTCCGAACGTTCTCAAAGTCCCAACCCAGTCTCTGTGGAGCGTCCACCTGTGCCATCGACCCATTTCCCATCCGTATTAGCTGCAGCCCCGGAAAAACCGCGCTCGAATCCGCCGGTTGAACGAACCGAGGTATCTTGCCCCATGCCACAGGTAACAGGGGCACCTTTACCAGAGCCATCGTCGTATTCCATTGACCGACCCCGAGCAGAGGTGAGTATCCCCCGTCGATGAGTATAGGTCTAGGCTCACTCTTTACGCTAGCCTGAGGTGCCACTCGGGTCGGATTACAACGGTCCTGTGCTATTTTTCCCGTCGCCCGAAGCAACCCTGCTGTCCGACTCGTCGCCACATTTTGCCTCTGTTGATCAGTACTCTCCACTCGGCATACCCCCTGATAGTTACCGCTGTAACGATTCCGCCTTTGGCCTTGATCTGACCCTCGACTTGGAGCGAGCGCAGGCTCTCGAAGCTTATGCGATCGGTCTTTACAACCATGACTTGTTTTCCCCATTTTCATTCCCGGAGTACTATTGAGCGGGGTATCGAGTGCAGGCTCAGTGTGGTTTACATGATCTTTAACGTGCCTACGACGAAAGCTTACTCATTGCAGGACATTTTTCCGCTTACATTACCGTGTTCTTTCCACTACTTAGACGGGCTCATACGTGTATGCCATCCCTTCACTTTAACGCTTTGTATCATATCTCCTGCCACCATGTACCCCTCCACGACTTGTGTTACCTGTAGTATAATACTTGCATCACTGGGCAACAGATGCCGGTGCAATCTATCTAAGACTTGCTGAGAACAAGGCTGGCGTTGCACGCCCGTTGCCCAAGTCTCAGACTGACCATGGATTCATTGAACAGACTTGCTCTAGTAGCTCCATATCTAGCTGACCACCGACGACAAATAGCAGCGTGATGTAACGTTGGATACAGTCCGACTGACACCGTCTTTCATTTTCATTTGACTCTATGTGAGGGGGAAATTTAACCTAATATCCTAGTGCCAGTGGACCCGGGGGGGACAGTTGATTGGCAAAACGACCGCCGCTCGGTGTCGTTGAATGCCGGACTCGGACACGCGTCACCGAGTCATGTCCTGTACAGGTCGAGAACGGCCCAAAACATTCCCTGTCATTCGATTCTTTGACGGCCTTCGACTAGATCCTGGGGGCTACTAGTTTCGAAACCAACTATTGCGCCATGGGGCAATGGTGCCCGATCAGTGCATCAGTGCTCAAGCGCTCAGTGGTGGAATTTATTGCCATGTACACCCACGTATCATGTACACACATTGCCAACGATTGATGGTTGCCGTTATTCAAGGCTGCTTTTGGACTTGTATGTTGTTCGGATCTTTTCCGACGTATTTTGGCGTTCTCCCAGTAGAGACATGCTGTAGCAGCCGAATCATTGCACGTGTCATTTCATAGGAATGACATAACTTTGAATGTTCAGATGAATGAATTTCTGAAAGGGATGTTCACCGTGGGGGATGTTCGCGAAACCAGATCAATATAACAAAAAGAAAAAACAATTCTACATTCCTGAGCCCCTGGACTCGGATAGCATCCAGGAAATTTGATCAAAGAGGTTGTATTTTTGAAGACTTGAAAAATATACCATCGACACGAGGGGCAACTCGAGAGATGAAGCTTTGAAGAGAATAGATCACGTTGTGCGTTGATAAGATAGGCCGCGGTCCCATATTTGGACTCGTGACGAGTTATACAGTCAGCCCCTGTTTGACTCGACCACAAGACCAAACAGAAAGAAATTGCCTTTCGTGGGACGGAAAGCTGGATCATCGTTATCTTTGTACATTTCGCTCTGCTACGTAGTACGCTACGTGTCAAGAATTACGGCTCTGTCGCCTGGAGGTTGAATTCGAACATCATTTTAACATGTTCAACGTCTTTCCCGCTTCTAATTCCGTGCAATGAAGGTGGGTTTTTTGTCCACCCGAACTTGAAAGAGTCTCCCAAACTCTCTCGAGTGTTTTTTCCCCGTAGCGGGTACTTCTCGAGCCTCGACTCATCTGTACGTTTTCGTCCAGTCTGATTTCACTTCGTCTTTCTTTACTAACCCCTTGTTTCCTTGTCGTCGCGCACCAATATCATCCATTGTAAAATCTCTGCAAGTAGTTCCGTATACACATGTGCAAGCAAGGTCAGCACCGACCTGCAGTCGGCACTTCCGAGTGACAACATTGGACACAAGTAGCCCCCGCCTTGCCCCCGTTGTCGGCTGACTTCAATGTTCGAAACTAGAAGTAGGAAGAGGCAGTGGGCTGCGTTCTTCCCCACTGCCAGTGAGCACGCACTTTCATCTCATGAGTACTGAAGAGAGCCCCTTGCTGGGAGACCAGCTTCAGCCCAACACAGACACCCAGTGTAGCAGTCTCCTCACCGAGGATGTTTACAACCGCGCCAGCCGTGGACAAAAGCGTGCATTTTAATCTGACCTTTTTCGTGTTTAAATGGTTCGTCGATCAGTGTTCGTCGGGGGGTGCCTTGTCCCGTCGATACCTCAAATCTCCAGGGACCTCGATTCAACACCCGCGGCTGTGAGGTATATCATTCGAGCTGTTGACAGTTTTGCACCGTAAAGCTGGTCCCCGCTCTAGCTGTAAGCATTGCCGTGTTCGCAAGTGCCTTTAGTGTCATGTTCTGTTCTGGGTCCAGTTCGTTCTGTATGTCTTCTGTACCCAACATCCTTATCGGCTAACCTCGATCTTGGTTTTTCTGGTCAGATGGCCGACGGGCGATGTGCCTCTGGAATACCCTTTAGGATTCTCGGTAGTTTCGCTATCGCGGCGTCTGCTGACCTGAAAAGTCTGCTCTTTTGGCGATTCGTACAGACGTTCGGTTGCTCTGGCGGTCATGTTCTCGGAACCGCTACAATCGAGGATATCTACAAAATGGAGGAACGTGGAAGTGCCAGCACTTTCCTTGGTGTGAGTCTGCTCGCTATCATTGTTTGTCGTGGATGATACTAGCGTCTATCATTTAGGCCATGTTATTTGGAGTCGCGATCGCCCCACCCATCGGCGGTAACTCGTCACTTTAGTTTCTCTGACAGATATTGATCCTTGTGCGGCCATTCAGGTGCCTTTGCTCAGTACTGGTCCTGGCGCGGTTTCCAAGCTGCACTGGGCGTGTGGGGTGTGATGCAGATGTTGTTGATCGCTTTCTTCTTTCCCGAAACTGCTCACCCTGGATCGCGCGGTATCGACAAAGCCCGGGGTCGGAAGAAGCTGTTGCTTTGGATCAACCCACTCCGCTGCCTAGCTTTCCTACGGAGCCCCAACGCCATGGTAATCGTACGTACTTTTTTATCTGGTGGACGTTGGCACTTACGCCGTGACCTAATTGATCTCGTCAGACATTGGCGAATACCTTTGCATTCATTTCGGACTATGGTGTGTCCTGCGGATGAGTATATAATTGCTAGTCGCTTACTGATATCGGGGGGGTTGGCAGCACTATTTGATACCCATTGCATATACCGTCGTGCGTACGCAGAAGGGTTTACGCAGTGTCTTCCGCTGACTTGTCCAAAGGGAGCTAAATATGGAATTGCAAGCGAAGCCCTGATCGGTGCCCTTTTCCTCCCCAACAGTTTTGGCGGCTGTGGTACGTCCTCTCGTCTTACTGCATGTCCTATCCTACTTACATGTACAGTCGGGGCCCCGATTTCTGGGCGTACTTCGGACGTGGTGGTGCGACGGGCAAAGGAAGAGCGCAAGGGCATATGGGTCTCAGAAGATTGGCTTCGTGCGGCGTGGATCGGGGGGCTTGTACTTATACTCGTCTCTGTCACGTTGGCTAGCTTCACGACAGAGTACATCGACGTGACGACCGGACTGGTGATCAACCTCGTGTGCCTCTTTGCCAACGGCGTCGGCGTAAGTCACTTCCCGGACAGCTCTGACACTGATGCGAGTATCCAGTAGGTGGATATGACTCTCACGCCGATTGGGGCCTATAACGTCGATATCATGCCCTCTAGGAGTGCCGAGGTCATGGCCGCTATCACGTATGTCTCTGTCCTATCCGAGGGGCATGCTCTCGATGATTGATGGTCGTTTGTGTCGTTTACATGCATCAGGAGTTTCCGATCACTGTTGCTCGCGCCCGTATCTGCGCTGTTTATATCCTCCGTTGAAACCGTCGGTGTCGCCACGACCAACAGCATCTCGGGCATCTTGGCCCTGTTTGGATAGTTGTACGTGTCTCGTAGTCAACTCTAGGCATGGGTTTTTGACGAGCGACACAGCCTGATTCGGCTCACCATTCGATATGGCGAGCAGATGCGCGCATACGTCGACGTTGGATACCCCAATTTCGACATACAACCTTTGAACGACGATGATACCACGGCACAAGATTATGCCATACCAGAAAACCGTAGTTGGACCCTCGCAGCCAACAGATTGCTCACAAAGAATTTCACCAATGGAATGGTTAACCCCTTGGGACTCGGGTGTACCCATGTTTTCGTACATCACGGGGGGCCGAACGATTGGAAGCCGGTTCGTCCTTCGAACGGCATGAACATGTGTTTTCAATACCCGAATTGATCCGGTGGACGGCTCACGCAGTGGACTGGTCCGAGAATTTCAAGACATTGTGTTCCGGGGTATCAGATTCGCTCCGACCGTCGCGGATCGTACTCACGGCATCATGGTGGCTCTACTACCTTTTTTTTGAATCCATTTATGTCCCTTTGGGGTATTGTAGGGGCACCCGTGATGTTAGCTCAGTTCACAGGATAGGTGAAGTTGCCCGACGCAAGAATCGTGGTCGCCATCGTCCTGCTCTAATGGTCTGACTCGGACTCGATCGTGCAGACCCGCGGTCTCGTGTAAATTCCCAAGAACGAACTTGCATGACGGTAGGCCAGACGAGAGTGAATGACGGTGTTGTCGTCGTGGTCCGGTCCGACTGTGACTACTGTTGACGTGGACACTTGCCTGTTCAACGTTCAACGTTCAACCGGCGTCCTCTAGTAGTTGGTGTCAGCTTGGAATAAGATAGTATCAAATAGAGGACTAACAGCTGCGTTTGATGACACGCCTCTGCTGCATGGCCTCTGCCGCTTAGCTAAGGATGTCGTTGTGCCCATCCTATAATTGATCGCGGCGCTGCCAAGGAGGACGAAGCTGCACAGGCTCAGCATGTAACAGTGTCGTTTGCTAAACGTCCATGTTAAACCCGATTCAAGGCATGGCGAACATTGCTGACCATATCCGCTCGCGCGCTCATAGTACTGTGGTAGCGGCCAAGGTGGATGCCATTCAAGCCGCCCAACAGCAGCTTGGTGTGGAAACCAAGTACGTCGATGTGACGATCCAGGTGGGTTGGCAGTACCGTTTCTTCTGAATCTCGTGCTCGATCTGAAGCGATGGCCCAGTTCATCGGTGCGTCGAATCTCCCCAAGATGGAGGTGATTGGGACGACAGACCCGTTCTTCCATGCGAGCCTGGATGACAGGCTATCGTACATGCATGTATCTCCTCGTTTTCGAGCGAGGGCTCTGAATCTGAAAGCTGCTTGAATTCAGATCGTCGGTTCAGTCCAGCACGTTGTCGCCGGTGTGGAATGAAGTTTGGCAGGTCAAGAACGTGCCGACGACAGCCACGTTGTCTGTTGTCATGCGGGATAAGAATCACGCAGCGCTCGTAGACAATTACATTGGAAAGATTGAGACGACGATATACCCGGGGGCCAAGGAGGCAGAGATTCGAGGACCTATTATGCATGTGCGTGAGAGAGGCACTTTTTGGCTCAAGGTAAGCGAGACATTGAATGTTCTTTTGGTACACTGATGACATCAACTCAAGATCGACTCTTCGCCAGCTCACGATGGCGACCCAGCGTTGTTTCCGTACTCGTTTGATGGGCCTGTGCATTACTCGCGCCACAGCTCGCCAACGGTGGGTGCATTGACAAAGCTGAGGGACACCCGCCTGTACTCGACTTGGAAGATTTACATCAAGGGTGTCCCACGCATTTTTGGAGATCAAGTACAGCATTGGAACCGCAGCCACCGGCCTGCACAAGCCATCTTTCAGGGACCTACGTCCATCGCGCTCCGCTCGGCGATCCAAGCTAGTCATCGCCTGCTCTACGCGAGATCTGTATCGAACGCATTTGGAGTCATCGAATCAACTGAGGATGTGTGTACGCTGTTTTCAATTGATGGGACGGCGTCGCACGCACGCCGCATCAAGCCTGCCGTGTACACGTACATCATTTCCATAGACGACGACTCGCTGCGGTTTTCCGAAACGGGGGCGGCGTTCTTTGTCGATTTTGCGTCCAAACACGCGCTGCACAGCAACTGTGCAAAGGCGGTGCGGTACAGCGGCGAATTTCATCCGCGGCCGGTTGGCGGGTGGGCACGTTTTTCGGACGCGATTCGGGACGAGGACGTGGAGTGGGAAATCGTGATCGACAACAACTCCGGGACGTACTCGCCTGACCCAGCCCTGCTGCCCAAGGTGAAGGAGATTGTAGAGGTGAATTTTTCGGGCTTCAGGGTGGTTGCGCTGCCCCACGAGGACGCGGAGTTGAAGGCGAGCACGGAGGCGTGCAGGGCGTACGCGCTGAGCAAGCGTGGCGTCTCGGAACACGAGCTGGAGCCTCATGTGACGGAGGGGGAGGAGACGCTGATGTGCCAGGCGGGCGGGGAGGTGTATCACAGTAGCTAGTAAATGGGAATACGACGGGCAATCACCGCACGTTTTCTCAGCCACCGAACAACACGAGGCCCCACGTCCACTACACCGTCCAGTCCTTCTCTGCAAATTCGCCGCTTTCTTCTGTCTAACAGTGCGATGTGCATTCGCTGTTGATGTCCAATTACTGTGCGTTTTTTCGCTTCACCGCCTTGTTCACCGGCGCTCGCCAGATCGGAACATCACCGCTCATGTCTCTCTCTTTTTCCAGGTCTTGAATATCGGTGGAACCAACGTATACCATGCAGTCTTTTTCTGCAGATGCCCTCTTGTCGTCGTCCTCGCACCCTGCTCGCAGCAGCGCTTGGTTGCCTGTCCTGCGGCCCGTGTTGAGTCGGGCCCCGCCCTTGCGCTCGTGGCACACGGCCAGCGATGCTTTCGATCCTCTCTTTATCGCGCCGTGTCCCGAGCCAGATTACCCTCGTATCCACTTTGCCCGCAACCACCAGGGCGCCCCCACGCAATTGCTGTACGCCGATTCTCTCAAAGTATACCCGTCTCCACCGTCCGGCTCTTCTGCGTCGAAATCTATTCCTTTGCCAGAAGAGGCCGGCGAATTTGCATCCCTGTATTCTACCCATCTCGCTGGCGTTCTCGACTCGCCACCGGTCATGCGGCGGGCGGACTTGGCTTCTCAGAAGCCACTCACCCCGCCACCGACGATGCCCCATCCGACGCTTAATCTGCCCGATACTGATGTCGACGTTAACCAAGAGGTCGCGGAAAGTGAGGAGGAATGCGACACCGACGAGTCTTATCCCGGTCCATCAGGGTCCTCACCGCCACACACTGTTCAACCTGTCCTCCCCCTCTCCCCCCTCTCCCCGAGCTGGGATCCCCCGTGCACACCGGAACTCTCAATAGCGTCGTCGCATGATTTTTCAGAGTCAGAGCACTTGAATGCGCTCTTTTCTCCCTGTAATGGCAGCGCGCCACCTGCACTGGATTACTGTCACCCTTCACCTCCTTCACCACCCGGACCCTGTTCATTGCTCGATGTCGATGTCGACGAACCCTGTCCTCTGTTGGCTCCAATCGGTATACCTTGGGCTTCGAGTCAGCCCTCTGAATCGGATCCCGAACCCTCATCTTCGTCCACCTCCAGTTCCTCGTTGACATCGTTGATCGATTATGACGAACCTCCCCCACCCACTTCACCCCTAATATCAAGACTAGATCTTCCCGATCTCGAGGATGATGGGCTCCCCGAGATCGTTCCCTCCTCTCCCAGTCGAAGATCCTATTCTGGCCTACCCAATTCTGATATCGAGATGGCCGACTCGACCAGTGATCCAGTTTTTGCATTGCCTGGTCAACAATTACTGTCGCTTCCGGGAGCGGACACCGACGACGACCTAATACCCAGGATCGCCGCCCCAGCGCGTTCCGTTCCTTTCACACCCAGTCAACCTCTCCTCTTTATCGACGATCCACGAGATGTACCATTACCGCGTTCTCCGTCCCCCGAGGATTTCGACTTGTGTCTCTCGCCAGAGGACATGACGGATCCGGAGTTGGCCAAGTTGTTCGACCTGCGGAAGAGGTCTATTGCTGCTGAGCGTGCCGCCAGGCGTTTGGAAGCGCTCACAGAGGATGTTGACCTGTTCACACGGGCCGAAGCTCGAAAGATACGCAAGCGGGAACGAGAGCGAAGCAAAGAAGTTGGGGTCCTCCTTCGGCTCAAGTTGGGCGACGGGGTTCCGACGAGTCCCCAGGAGCAGAGCCCCGAGTGTGACCCACAAAAAAGTGCACGTCGTCGAGGCGCCATTGGCAGCATGTCACAGCTTGTGGCACAGATGGTATTTCGCAGGAACGAGATTTCTCGGCCGCTTGCGAAGCGAAAAACGGCCAACAGCGCTCGCGAATACGTTCGATCCGCATTGTCCGATGTTGTCACTGCGTGTGAATAGCGTTCGACGGCGTGTCTGCCTGCATTTTACCATGGCTCGCGGTATCTGCTGTGAGGTGTGTACTTTCACCCTTGGCCTCCAAAAAGACTGGACTGAATCTCGATACGTTTGGTTGCTTTATACGCTATTCGGCTCCTGTTGTTAATTACCCTTTAGATTTTGGCTTTCGAACGTGATGTACGCTGGTGTGTATGTGTGAACTTTATGCTTTCTATCTCTCTCCGCTCCATTTGTATGCCTGTAGCTTGTAGTGTTCACCGCTCCCCTGGTGTTGGGTCATTCGGCTCGTCTTCTTTTTTCTTTTGCACATTTTTTCCCCTTGTTTTTCCATCCTTGTCTGCTTCATCATCATCATCATCATCAATTTTTTCTTTTCATTTTTCTTTTCAAACAGATTTATGCTCGCATCTACGAGGAACGAAAAGAAAAGCATATGGAATGGAAGTACGAACCCGCAGGATCCAACCTTTTTTTTGTACCAATCGTAACGTGAACCAAAGCTCTTATCTATGCATATTGCGCTGGGTACAGCCAGGGTCGTGACTCGAGCGTTCTAGACGCGTCTAGAGAGGACGATGGCGTGGGCTGCGGAACGTGCCCGGTGCTGTGGAACCGATCTTGACGCGATTCAGACATGTGGCGACCTGTTTATTGTTTCCTGGGGTTCTAGATCCGGCTGCGATGGACAGGAGAGGGTGGAACTAAAGCCAAAAGCATCCTCGAGACAATGGCGCGATTAATGGGCACTGTGGACACGGTGGACACGGTGGGGTACCGATCGATGCGCGTCGGCTTGGTCTGGGTCCCTTCTCTGGGCCCTAGCAGGGGGGAGAGTAGACGCGTCTCCAAGGAACGTCGTTGCGTTGGTCAACGTTGACTAGGCTTTGGACGCGTCGGTACGGCCCCGCCGCGCTCATGCACGCATCCGCTGCACGGCAGGTACGCACGGGATCGAGAGGTGTTTGGGTAGCGCAGTTGTGGTTTGAATACAAGGCAACCGGTGGTCGATGTACTGTTTGTACCCGATTGGTCAAAGCTTCAAGCTTCAACTACGAGTAATTCATGGACTCAGTCGTCCAGAAAACCTCTCCGCAGCAAAGTTCGGGGCCGTGAGGGCGGCCCCGAGACGTACTAGTACGTGGCCAATAAGTGACTCGCGATTCCACAAAGATGTATATCCACACGCCGGGCCAACGTCGTTAGCACTACATCATGGATCATCCCCCCGATATACAGAAAACTCCACCCCTCGATCCCAAGCTTTATGCATTAGGGACAGAATCCTTGGCGTTCTTCAAGTCCACCACTGGTATCCATGATGACGATGAACTCAAGGAACACATTCTAAATGTTCAAGCGCAAGCGTATGCTGTGTGTGCTCGAGGCAAATTA